>JAHDVF020000024.1:0-101445 GCA_022606425.2 Lepidostoma basale
CACGTTAAGATATGTTTTGTTCCCTAATTTTTTATTTTTCTATTAAGATTATAATAGAGTGAAAAAAATCCCTCCCTAAAACATGTACTATCCCAATTGGAAGGTATAAAAAAATTGTATTTTGTAAATGATAAATAAATATTTCAAATCATTAAAGCATTTTTCTATCGGTAATTACTCTGAATTCTACGAAGTATTCTGCTATCGCAATGCCATTATTATTATTATCCTGAACTGATTTATTCATTGTGTTTCATCTTTGTGATATCATAGCGTTTTGACAAGTTATTGTTGAATTATTGGGTTGAGATACTCCCTCTTTTTCGGGGGGTCGCCTGGCTGCGGTGGGACACCAACGCACCCGAAGATGCGCCCGGCTCTCTTAGACTCCTAAGCCTCAATTGGCTACATCCGAAACGGTTAATCTGCCGGATAATTAGCGCCGACCGCTTAGGGATTGTTACACGTAATTGAGCAGTGGGAACCACTGGCTGGACTCATTACCGGCCGGAAGCCGCCATTGCCCTGCACTGGTGCCCTGTTCATTATTTCGAGAACAATAATTGAAGCGTTTTATGCAGAATTTACCCTTTTGTAATTAATTTAACGCACTTATTCCTGGGCGCTTTCTTGCGCTTCCTACCGCTACTCATAAACATGCAGGTGTCGTTCTCAACTCCTTCAAATGAACTGAAGAAATATATTATTAAATTTTTAATTGTATCTCAATAGAGACGAAGAAACAAACTGGAAACTGAATATGGATGATCAAGGTGTTTACAGGACTTATGACCTGTCATTGGTTGGGTTAAGCACACGCTTTATGTAATTACAACATTCCCCATTCCACCATTGTTATTATGATCATGTATGATACATTTTTTTGGAAGTTGTATATATACTCCAAATTCATACTTATCTTCACGTGGCAGTTCCAGTTAGCCATCTATGTAGATTTGATTGTACTAATTAATTTTAAAATAGGAGTGGATACTCCAGGCGACTTCTAACAGTGCGATAGGAGGCGGTAGCCTCTTCGCATTGTGTTAATAAAGTAGTTTGCTAAATGCTAAACAATCATTCTTCATAGATGGCATTAGTGGATGGATTGTATAGATTAATCTTAAAAAATTAATTAGTACAATCAAATCTACATAGATGGCTAACTGGAACTGCCACGTGAAGATAAGTATGAATTTGGAGTATATATACAACTTCAAAAAATGTATCATACATGATCATAATAACAATGGTGGAATGGGGAATGTTGTAATTACATAAAGCGTGCGCTTAACCCAACCAATGACAGGTCATAAGTCCTGTAAACACCTTGATCATCCATATTCAGTTTCCAGTTTGTTTCTTCGTCTCTATTGAGATACAATTAAAATTTTAAATTAACCACCCACAGGTGAAAATCCAGGATTCGTATACAGAGATAAGTATACATTTCACAAATAAATATATTATTATTATTATTTTGTTGAAAAAACTCCTTACATCATTACAGCGCCAGCCAAATCGTTGTAAAGGGTGAAAAAAAAAAGAATATCAAAGGAAATATACATAGAACCTTATGAATAATAAAAGCTAGTTATTTGCTTGCTGCCTTTATCGTAAGGGTATTTACGAATTCGCCATAATTGCATCCAAAGAGGTCTATCTCTTTTGCAACCTCATTTAAGAGACGAATCGCTTTCAATACAGGAGAACTTCGAAGGGCCTCTGTGCGGCAATTTGGGGCATAAAATAATATATGCCCCCTTGCTCTGCTATAACTATGGGGAACGAACAGATTTAGCTCTCTCAGTATATGATATTGATACGTGGATAAATTTGCATTATCGCACGTATCTCTCATACTTGCTTTCATGTATAGTTTTTCATTATATTTAAACATATATCTATACCTGAGATCCATAATATTTAAATGATTTTTTGTCCGAAATGAGTTATCTTCATATTATTATTATTATTATTTTGTTGAATCGCTCTTTACATCATGACAGTATGAGCCAAATCGATGTGAAGGGTATTAAAGCTATCATAGTGATTCGTGACATGTGATGTGTAGCTAATCTATCGCCATTTTATTGCCACGTACCTATATTCTACACTAGACCAAATAAAGTGTGACAATCACACTGCCCTCGCCGGGAATCGAACCCGGAACCTTCGAGATGGCAGTCAATGCACTAACCACTCGGCCACGAAGGTCGTCGATTATGTTAACATCGACACAGTATCCTGTAAATAGTATAATGAATAAGGAAGGTGTTTCAACGATAGATATTATTAATACAATATTTTTATCATATTGTTTTGACGGCCTTTCATGCATGTAATGTAAGAAAAACAATTCATTTTATTATTATTTTTAACCGCCCTACCTTTGGGTTATCTTCCGAGAAATGTGCAAAGAAAAGACAAGGGTTATTTTCCGAGAAATGTACAAAAAATTTAATTATATATTAATTTTATTATTTTTAAATTACGAAACGTCAAACACTCGGCCGCACACTTCGCCTGCCCCTTGTAAAACTATCATATTTATGAAGACTTGTACTCGAGTGTTGTTGGCACACGCGCGTATCCCTAACAGTTTGTACATTTTAGGTACATTACTTTTTCTCAAGCGCGTACGTGATACGGGATAGCGAAGAATGGTACAGTCGCAGTGAACGTATCACGTACGTTTAAATACGTAGGGTGGTTAAATATGCTTGTATAATTAGTTTTTGCTTTATGGTCGCGTAATAACTTACATGCAGTTTTTTTGCAATACTTATATTACAAACCGGTTCCAATACCACTTTAACTTCATCGGGATATATAATCGAAGTTATTTTAAAAGGGCATTGATTCATGTTTTAAGGATTTATCTTTAATAAAAATATATGAAAAGTACATTCAATGTGTGTATGCATACGTGCATGCGTTTTACCAATAAACGTCTTATCAATTTATAAATTATTTTTACGGTAGAGTTAACTTCTTTGTCGGTATTGCTCATTTGTTTTATTTTTAGTTTATTAAAATATCTGTTATTATATCCAGATGATATGATATTAAAATAAAATGCAGAATTTAACTTGCACCAGCTTGTTTAACAAAACGAGAATCTTCGTTTGCAATGATAATCTTAATCCGAAACTCGGACAAAGAATGATTAAATGTTATATATGGTCTGTTTTACTATATGGCTGTGAAACTTGGACTCTGAAAGTGGATGTAATGATCCGGGTGGAGGCGTTTGAGATGTGGATATACCGCAGAATGCTCCGTATACCGTGAATCAATAGGGTCAGAAATGCAGACGTACTACAGAGAACTAGAGCCAATAGAGAGCTGTTGTCGAGTATGAAGGTTAGAAAGGTCTCATATTTGGGTCATGTGCTAAGAGGAAAAAAAGACCACCTCTTTCGGCTGATATTAATGGGTAAAATAGAGGGACGTCGGGGAGTTGGTAGAAGGCAGTTGTCCTGGCTGCGAAATATAAAAGAATGGACAGGAATGAGCAGAGTTCAGAACCTGTTCCAAGTGGCATAGGACAGAGATGCCTTCGCTGCAGTGATCGCAAACGTTGGGGGTACCTGACACGGCACCAGTAGAATAAGATTATGTTCAACCTGTTGTCATTACGTTGTTTTTTCTTAAACTAACATTGACGAAAGGCATGACGTAAGTTCCATCGTTTGTTTGAGTTCAAACGTATTTACGTATCACTTGTGGCTATACACGCCGCCTTGCATTTCCACCGTGTTGACTTCCTCAATTTGAGTTATGTCAACAGAGTTTTGCGTGTACGTCTGTTTCGTGGCTCTTTGTTTTATCCATTTTCTCAAGGAAGTCTGTGTTTTGAATCCAATTACGTGAAATCATAAAACATTCCGAGAATATCCGAGCACCTGGTAAAATATACGAAGCTCCATCGTGAATATTTCTTACGTAACTGAAGAAACCATAAATTCTTTTGTTTACTCTTTCCCTCGTAAAAGTGTTTATGATCATGTGTATCGATGTCAAATTACCAAATGAATCAAGCGCCGAAATATTGTTTTTTTTGAAAAGCAGAAAAAATCTTCATTTTCCTCGCCCTGTACGCTGCTGCTTTACTAACTACCAAAAATAACATTAAAATATTTAGTCATTAATTCGAATGAAAACGTCTATTTTATGATTTTATTATTATATTTTATACGAATTACATGTTTTGTCATGTAAGCCGAAAGATGTAATTCCCATAAAATATAATCAAACATTGAAAATAATAATAGTCGGGTGGTGATCTAGAGGATATACGCTTGGCTCCTGATCCAGGGGACTTGGGTTCAAGCCTGAACACGACCAGATTCCTTCTTCATAATAATGAGCTATTTTCTGCTCACATTGAAGATTGTAAAAATAAATTCTAATATCATTTATTTAAATCCTTGGTTTAAAAAAAAATGGACGTTTTTAGACGTGTAATTATTTATTATTAAGTTTAACATCATTGTACAAGTAACTAACTAACTAACTAACCATCACGCCGTCTCCCCGAAGGGGTAGGCAGAAAGAATGGACTGCCACACCTTTCTTTCCTGACATATTTCTCTCGCTACCTCAACATTCATACATCGTGTCATGCACGCGCGTCGATTTCTCTGACTCCTCACATGGCCGACATTCAATATTTGATTTATTTGATCGTGCCACGTTTTCCGCGGTCTTCCTCTATTTCTGGTTCCATTTACATCATTAACATATAATTTTTTTACCATTCTTTCTTCGTTCATTCTTTCCATATGTCCAAACCATCTTAATGATCCTTTCATTATTTTGTTCATGACACCATCATTCGCACCGCATTCACTTCTTATATTTTCATTGACACTCTATCATACACAGAATATCCACACATTCGTCTAAGAGATCTCATTTCTACTGCATTTATTCTACTTTCATCCTTCCTTTGCCAGTTCCATGCTTCGCTTCCATACATAAGGGTCGGTAGAAGAACACCATTGTGCACTGCCATTCTAGCTTTTTTGGATAGGTTTTGTTTGCGATGACAACTTTAAGTGCACCATTCACTTTGTTGCCTGCCCCAACCCTTCTTTCAATATCCCTCTCCACTCGCCCATCTCTAGTAAACATACTACCTAAATACACGAACTCAACTACTTGCTCCAAATTTTCACCATTCGCGCTAATGTTGCAGACTGTCGTGGTTTCTTCCTTTTCAAAAATCATTACCTTTGACTTATTAACATTCATCATCAGATCATTTCGCATGCATACCTCATACATACAATTCACCAGGACTTGTAGTTCATGCTCGTTGTCAGCAAGTAGGACAGCGTCATCCGCATACAAGAGACAGCTTACTGACACTCCGCTCATTTTAGCACCTACATCCAACCCTTTCAGCTCTCTCATACAATTGTCCATATACAGATTAAATAACCACGGGGACATTACGCAACCTTGTTTGACACCTTTATTGATATCAAACCAGGCTGTTAGATCTCCATTTACTCTGACACTAGCAGTGCTTTCCGTGTATAGCGACTTAATGGCCGTGATCAGTTTTGTACTTATTCCATATTCAGACAATATTTTCCACAACTTTTCTCTATTAACGTAATCATATGCTTTTTGTAAGTCGACAAATGCACAGAAAAGTTTGCGATTTTTGGCCAGAAACTTCTCAGTCAATGTACGAAGTCCAAAAATTTGATCCATACATCCTCTGCCATTCATAAAGGCACCTTGCACATCCCAAACTTTGTCACTCGTCAATTTTCTTACTCTTTCTATTTAAATTCTGCCATAGACTTTACCAACGACACTCAAAAGACTAATAGCTCTGTGGTTTCCACATTCCATACGCGATCCTTTTCCTTTGTACAGAGGCATAATTACTGCTCTCCTCCAGTCTAGCGGCGTATATCCCTCCTCCAAGCACTGGTTAAATAACTTACATAACCATGTAGAAACCACTTCGCCACCGCTTTTAATAAAGTCTATGGCAATACAATCAAAACCAACAGCTTTTCCACTTTTCATTGCACTCACGGATCTTTTCATCTCATTCGTACTTATTTTTTCAATATTATCATTCATAGGTCCCGCACTCGCACTAGCTGTTATATTTTCGATCACGCTTGTATCACCACCATACATCTCCTTAAAATATTCCATCCATCTTTCTTGTATGATCTTACTCTCCGTTAACATTCTTCCCTCGTTGTCTAAAATTGCTTTCACACATCCACTATCAGGAGGATTTCGGGCTTTTTTAACTTCTTTCCAAAACATTTTAAATTTGCTTGGAAGTTGTTTGTCATTTTGAGCCCTTCTTCCTCCTTCAGCTTTTCTTTCCGCGCTTTCACTACCGACTTCACTCTCTTCTTGCATACCTTATATAAATCTTTTGCTCTTTCATACTTAACTCTGTCATTCTTATTTATCGACAACATATTCAACCAAGCATCTTTCTTCTCTTTAACAGCAATCTTTACGTCATCATTCCACCATGCATCCCCTTTCCTTCTTCCTTGTACACACACACCACACGATTCTTTCGCTGATTCACACAAACTCTCCTTCAAGTATTTCCAGGTCTCGTCAATACTCAACTCACCTACATCCCGCTCACTCAATCTATCTTTCACTTTTCTTACGAAATTATTTCTTACGTCATTGTTTTGCAGTTTTTCAACTTTGACTCTAGTCGGTGCGGCTACTGTTTTGCTTCTTCTGGTTCGCCATCCCCGGAATAAGATCACTTTTGCCACTACTAAAAAATGATCCGTTTCCAGTTCGGCTCCCCTGAAGACCCTTGAATCAACAGTATCCGCCCGTAATCTAGAGTCTACAATGACGTAATCTATAATGGACCTTTCAAATCCTCTTTCCCAAGTATAGAGATGGATTCTCTTATGATCGAAGATGGTATTTGATACAAAGAGACCCCATTCTATACACAATTCAAGCAGTCTCCTTCCATTATCATTTATTCGTCTATCACCAAACGTACCCAGACATTCCTCGTACCCACTCCTACGGATTCCCACCCAACCGTTCATATCACCTGCTATTATCAATCTTTCGTTTTCACTCTTACACACCAATGTCTCTCTCACTTTGTCCCAAAACTCATCTTTACTCGCCTCATTTTCGTTGTTACCAGGGGCGTATCCAATTAAAAGGAAAACTCTTGTTAACCCGATCTTGAAGCGAATCCACATGAGTCTTGGGCTAACACATTTATAACCTTTCATACATTCTACCATCCTTGGAGCTAGCACCGCCGCCACGCCTTGGCATGCTCTGTGGTCATTCGGCACACCCGACCACAGAACAAGCTTATCCGCATGCTCCAAGGAACCACACTCTTTCATCATACATTCAGTCACACATAAAACATCTAAACACTTATTATCCATTTCTGCACACATCTCATTCAACTTTCCTTCCATACCTCCCCTTATATTCCATGTACCGATGCGGCATTCCACCCTTCTCTGTTCGCCCCTGCGGGAGATGCGGTGTGATGGGTTGCGGACCTCATCGCCACCAGTAGGCATCACCCGCACACACTTAAATGCTAAATCATTTACAAACTATATCTAAAATAATATTCAATTATATAAAATAAATAAATAAAATAGAATAAATCATAAAATAAAAATAACAAAATATAACACATAAAAAAGTTATAACACATAAGCTATTTTCTAAGATAATATCCTTTCATTAAAAGTTTGTTTCTCCCGTTACCACCGTTATATTAATAAAATTTTAGTTAGTTAGGCACTTAAAATAGTTTAATTTCCAGCAAGCACTTCAATATGAATCAAAAGAATTTTTCAAATAGACATCGGAACAAATGTACATAAACGTTCGAAAAAAAACTAATGTTGGCACCTGTCAAAACACTTCACATAAACAATGTAATTATATTTTTCACCACCAAAACAGCACAAAGGTATAAATTTTCACAATCAAATATTATTTTGGGATGGCAAGATGCGTATTGGCCAGGATTATTCTCACATGGATCATTTATATATAAATTTTGTCCACTAGTTGACGATGTTTTAAAAAAAGGTCAATATTACAATTT
Organism: Lepidostoma basale; assembly: GCA_022606425.2. Taxonomy (NCBI): domain Eukaryota; kingdom Metazoa; phylum Arthropoda; class Insecta; order Trichoptera; family Lepidostomatidae; genus Lepidostoma; species Lepidostoma basale. The sequence continues at coordinate 8,114 of JAHDVF020000024.1, forward strand.
GCTCGTCCAACAGGACACACCCAACACGTATACGAGGTAACGAACCACAAAGTACTGTTTTAAACATATAAACAAGTAACGATACATAAATTACAATTATACTTTATAAAGGGAAGGCAGAAAACGGGAAGTGTATATTTCAATCAATTTAAATTTAGAGTAATTTTTTTTAACACTTGACTTATTTTGCCTCTCCACTTTCGATACATATTATACTATTGGAAACAGATGTTGAATTGTAGTTAATTTATCGAAATATGTTCTTACGAATAAACTTATTTTTTAATAACATACGAGTATAATACATTTAAAGTTCAAGTTTTTTGTGTGTTAGAATTCAGTTGTAGCAGTAACGCTGTAACACAAATACATTCTTGGAGATCGGTGCAAACGTGACCATAGGCAGCCGAGTGCCGGCGATTTCCGTCCATTATGTTACCAGCAGCGGAGGTCAGACGTACATATTAAGTTATCAATACGTCGATTATTTTGATTTGATGTATCGAATGGCACATCCAGGATGTGTGTTATGTGTTAGCTGAGCAGCCACGCCGACGGCAGCTCGTTAACAACTCAGCTCAGCTCGATGTTGCCCTCGCAGCGCTTAATTGTGTCGGAGAATCGATATGCGACTCTTCATCTAATTATATGGAGGATATTGCAATGATTTTGCCACTGTTTAAATTACAGGATATCCCAAAATATAAACGGTCCGATTGAAACTCCAGACATACTCGTACATGGATATAATTTTCAAACCTAATTAAGGTCCATTTACACTGGACAGCCATCAGTCATCAACCGACACGTCACGATAAAAATGGCCTTGAATCTCACCGACTCGTTATCTCAAATGCTATATAAAATTAAATTGCCGTCGGGGGTTGCCGAAGAAAGTACCTTCTTCTTCTTTACTTTTGGTAGACTCAGGAGTCTGTTATTTCAGGCGGGTCCTCTTGAGACGCTGAACTCCAGCTTTCTCTCCACCGTTTCGGGGTTCTTCCTGGTCGGCGTTGTCCGTTTGGCGTTCCATGGAAAGCTATGTATGGTATTCTATTTGAGCTCATTCTTTCTACATGTTGATGCCAGTATCGCCGTCTTTGACGTCCCAATCTGACCACATCTTCGACCTCGCAGATTTCTCGGATTGCTGTATTCCTAACTCGATCACGTAAGGTTTTGCCAGCTATAGCGCGGAGTGTTTTCATCTCGGTTGTCCTGATCATACTCTTTGTCTTGACAGTGTCTGCCCTCGATTCAATGCCATATGTGAGGATTGGTCACTCACAGGTCTTATAAATGCGTACCTTGCTGTCAGTCCCCATGTCCTTAATTTTCCATATGACATCTTTCAGGCAGCCTGCAACCGCTGCAGCCTTATCTACCTGTGACCTTACTTCTCTGGAGAGGTCATTAGAACTGGTTACTTCGCTTCCGAGATATCTGAATTGGTCTACCTGTTCAATTTTTTCTTGGCGTACGGAGATGTAGAGAGTAATAAATATGATCAATATTTTTCAGGATGTGTTTCCTACAGTATATGGTTCTTTTTTACAGAATACCATTTTTACTACCATTTCAATTTGCCGTGAAGAATGCGATTATCTCAGAATTTAAATATAATATGAACGGAATCGGCATTAATTAAAAGTAACAAGACACAATCAAAACAAACGAAACGATTATTTGCTCAAATTCTGGGAGAATAGGTTTCAGATAAAACTAACTAACTAACCATCATGCACGTCTCCCCGGAGGAGTAGGCCGTTCTTTCCTGACATACTTCTCTTGCTAACTCAACTTTTATACATCATGTCATGCACGCACGTCGATATCTCCGATTCCTCACGTGCGTAAATAAAGTGTTAAGAATGAATAAATCTAATTTAAATGCTTTCATTTAATTTTCAATCGGTATTCTGTCACATATCGTCTTAACGTCATAATTAATGGTGTTCTCATTTCTGCAGGACTTATTCTATCAATGTCAGTGTTGATTTATCTCTTAAATCTTCCCCGTCCTCCTGCATAGGTTTATATTATATATCAATTTATGCACATTAATCACCATTGACTGTAATGTGACACCATCTCTGAGTATAATCAACGGTGCATGCTCGTGAGATAAAACCGCAGAGCGGTGTCCGTTACAGTCATCAATTGGCCACATCTAGTATCCGCTCTACGGAGGGCTTAATTTATTTTTGTAATTAAGGATATATTAATTTATCTAATTATTTGAACACATAATGTACTTTCTGAATATATTTTCTCCCAACGAAATTACACAAGTTAAGATCTCAGAGAAAATAGACCGCCATATTACTATATCCTGACACACCTGTCTACCTTCCTCCATATTCATACAGCGAGACATACACGCACGTCGATTCTTAAATGACTACTAAAATTGCCCACATTTAAAGTTTGTTTAATTTATCTTGCTTTATTTTCCTCTATTTCGTGTTCTGTTATCATAGTAACATTAGTAATCAAGAAATACATATAAGAAAACATTTGTTACGACAAATGCATAAACTTCTTCTTCTTCTTCCTCTTAGTTTTGGTCGTATGACCTGTTTGTGACGGTGGGCTGTCCTGGGATGATGATGTCCAGCCATCTCTCCATCTCATCGGCGGTCTTCCTGGTAATCTCTTGCTGCTTGGGTTTTTTATCTTTAACAATTTTTTGCAATTCTTATATTCTCCATGCGGTCCACGTGGTTTCTCCAAAAGCGCCTTCCTGCTTCTTCCCCATCTCACTATGTCTTCAACACCACAGACAGACCTTATCGTTTCATTTCTGATCCGATCTCTGATGGTTTTGCCTGCGATGGAGCGTAGGGTTCGCATTTCTGTTACTGCATAAACGTTCGAAAAAATCAGTTTAACATGTGTCAAAACTGTCCACATTCATAAAAAAATTATTCTGTATATATATAATATTTAACTACACTGATGAAGGGCTTCTGTGTCCCGAAACATATTTGTTTTAATATTAACTTTTTAATGTTATTTCTATTTTATATAAAGTGTTGTGTTACAAAGTAAAAAAAATGTTGTTTAATTATTAATTCGCAACACAAAGTAATGTTGAATATAGAAGAAAGTTATAATAATCATTAAAGAAATCATAACGTCGCACGAGTTTAACAAATCTATTTTTTATCAACTTTTTTTGTATTTATTTGTTTATTGGGTAATTGAGGCTAAAGGAGACATGCTTTGGGAACACTAAGATCCCTTTTGATTGTCATGTCACAACGTTTATTCCGAGCGCTCCAGTAAATACCTGATACGCGGCCCCGACCGGCTGTACTTCTTTATTATAATGTACTCCACTTTCACCCACGCCAATAGACCCGAGTGCTATGGACACAGAGACCCCCCTGGCTACGTGTCAAGTAAAAAAAAAGATGACACCCAGCTATCCAATTAGATTGGAAATTAATCAAGCCACAAAGGAAATGAACTCTTAAATTCAAACGATGGACCAATTTACATATACGATGGCCGCTGGTGGTAGGTACTACCGGCCTCTGCGTTCAGTATTCATTTTTTTTTCTTTCAATTAATTCAGGGCAATCTGAATACAATGGTGTTTTTTATGAACTCTGTGACTTCCTTCATTAATTATTCCCTCTTTTACTTTTAATTGACCCCTTTATTATATTCACCGAAGCGTTTTCTCAAGGAGTCGTTCATTTCTGGAAATATTTAGCAATCCACCCGTAATTTAAGTGTTAAATCATAATGACTCACATCGCATGAATATTTTAATGTTACTGATTTTCCTCGTATATATAAACTACATATTTTGTATTGTGTTATAAATTGACATGAGATTATCATATTAATCAATTATAATACGAAAAGGCGGCCATGTTCGAAATCGGAACAATCAACGAATGTGCGTTTCACAGTGTTGCCATTTTTTTTTAAATTAGCGGAAAGTAATATAAAGTACTCGTTCCACGACCTCATCCATGGCCAATTTTTAAAGATATGATGAGTATTTCAATAAAATAAATTTCTTGCTAGGAATCTTGTCAACAATAAACCTGTGAAGTTGAAAAAGCCTTTGAACATTATAATATTTAAAAAAAAATGGACTTGGATCTTCTGGCTTACAGAGGTTCAGCTCTAATGGATATTCCTGTAGGAAACATTGTTGGAATGTGATTTGGTAGTGGCTAAATGTATGGCCCGGAGTGTCCCTCCGAAAGAGGGCGATGGGGGATTTAGGGTTTATGATAAAGTCTTACATTATTGTCGAGGAATGAAAGACCAGTTAGGGTTGGGATTGTATTTTTAAAAAAAGTCTGTTCCCGAGGGGAAGATAAGAGGAGCAGTACCTGGATGGAGTTGTGGTAGGAGATAGCATCCTGCGTGAGACCATTTTGTTTGGCGGAGTACGTAGTGGGCTATCGGGGAGGATTTTTTTTATCCGCATTGATTGCGGGAGGGGTAAAGGACTGAATGATGGTAAATATCTTGGTGGTAAAGGGTCATTATTGATAAGGAAGATGGAATTAACTTAATGTACTCGTATGATAATATGATATATAGTGATAATATTCTCCTTATTACTCGTATTATTCGACGGCGCTACAGCCCAATTCGAACCTTTGCCTACAACCAACATTTGCCTTTAACTCCCCCTGTCCTCAACCGTCGTCTTCCAATTTCACAACTGATTTGATTTCATCACATCATCCTGCCACCTCCGCCTTGGTCTTCCAATTCTTCCTTCGAATGTCTAGTCATTAATCTCTTAGGTACACGCCCATCTCAATCTGAGAAACCTTATGTTTGTTAAGATACTAATAGTAAAATTATGATAGAATAAATTCATTCACAAGAAAACTTCTCAAAAACGAACTTCACTATGTAAACATCCCTTGCAAGTAAAGTTTTTGTAGCTTGCGTAACTTGTTGCAATATTTTAATCGAAAAGTTAACAAACCTATTCTTTCATGTATATTCGAACCTTGACCGAGTATAACAGGATTTCAAATTAACCGTCATATCGTAATAATTTTCAATACTTGACATGAATATCTTGTATATTGATTTATGTATTCCGTCCTTAATGGTCTTAATTGTTTCCGTGCGCGGAGCAGTAATATAATAATCATAATGTTCTGGTCATGCTCGAGTGTTTCCTCTCCTCGGTGATGTAACTCCAGATCACGGCGGCCCTTCAAATTAATTGTATTATATCACTGCTAATGGCTCCTCCACGTATTGCGAGGATAGACGTCCGCTGGTGATTAATGATTCGGGTATAGCAGTTACTACGCAAGTGTCTGCCTCTTTTATCAATTTCCCGGAAGACCCCGGCTATTAAAACCGCTCTTATTAAACAGAATTTAAAAAAAACTTCAAAGACTGGAAGATCGTGTTGAAATAATAAAATGGGCTGTGGATGGCGCCTGAATACTTGTTGTGTAACACGTTAATATATTTCAATCGTTATTTTCTCAATCTCTGGAAATGATTGTATTTTTACATCTGGAGTATATCGTCTGTTATTCTTTAATTATAATACAAATTGAAAATAACGTTAAATTCTTCACATTATTCTGTATTTGAAAGCCCTACAATCTTTTTTTCCCCCTGTCAACGTGTGTACAGTTCTCGGCGATAAGTAATGCACATCGGGGATGAAAAAGTGACCGTCGGACATACTCGACTATCTTCGCAATTGTAGAGCGTATTTTCTGTCGCACGATGCGTTAGCAGTCCGATATGTGTGTGAATATGTATGTATGACAAAGACGACGCTATACAAAGTCGAAGTTAGTCGATTATGGCCGACGGTCTCTTCTTGTGCCCGATGTGTATTACTTTCCCCCGAGTACTGCACAATTAACGCCGCTTTAGCTAGTATCGTATAGTGAATAATTATTACACGTATAATCAACTACTTTGTCAACTTTATCATCATAATTAGGTGGTGGAAAGACTTTACAACGAGCCCAGCATAGTGAAGTTTATAAAAATATAGCGTCTTAGACGGTTGGGACACCTCCAGCGAATGGAAGAAGATCGAATCCCAAGGAAGGTATATCTCAATACACGATCAGATGGAAAGCGAAGTGTGGGAAGCCCAAAACTGTGGTGGATGGATGGGCAATTGGTGTTAAAAACTGGAGAATGCGGGCGATGGACCGGGGAGAGTGACGGAGAATTCTAGAGGAGGCTGGGGCCCATAGTGGGCTGTCGTGCCATTGTTTGTTGACTTTTCTGCAGTGACTGGGTCACGAGAGCAGATGACACTGCATCTGTTTTATTAATACAACGTAGATTATTCTATTTACAACATTTAACTATACCATTATCGAAGTTTCCCCGTGGAATTTTTTTTATACCCTACATTATCATTCAAATACCCTCTCGATTAACAATTGTATTATACTTCAATCTATTTTGTATGGGCGTTCAATAATGTCCTAAATTTCCTTATAAATGCTTTAATATTTAATGTGTTATTGATTTGATAGAGGCATTTCTGTTTTCTCGGTTCGTATTAGACACAAATCGTCTTTACTTCATTACTTATGCCAACATATTTTGTCGTTTCGAACGAAGTAATTAATTAATGCTACTTAAGGAATGAATTTTCGTTTCTTAGAATACGTCTGTAATATAATTAATAAAATCAATATATTGTATAATTCTGGCTTGTAGAACGAATGGAGGGAAGAACGGCTAGAAAGTTGTAAAAACTGTGTAAAAGGGAATTGAAACAGTGAAAGACTGGTAAAATTATGGTAAAGCAAATTTAATTTAAAACAAAAAGGCGGCCTTACTTGAAGTCGGCTGTGAGTGTATGTAACACGATATATGGATGAAAAAGTACCAGATAAGTACAGAAATGTCTGACGGATCTTGGAATAGCTGACCCCTCTGAGCGGGAGCTGGTTGCCTCGCTGGGGGTGGGGGTTGTCCGGAAAGCCGGACCTATTTCTTTCTCCCTCGCGGCCATATTTATTGATTATTTTAATGATAATTTATTATGTTTTTTTGTCTCTTCTACCCCTCCTTCGCTTTCCCGCTGTAATGTGCCTATATGTAAATTTTCCCAATACTTGTCAATGTACCCATTTTCCATTTGTTTTTTTTTTATTGTTCATGTATTTTATAAAATTTATATTTACGGCGGAACATACCATAGAGGTATAAAAAAAAGAGGTAGATTAAATGTGGCCTGAGTCCCTCTTGGTTTGAAAAATATATTTATATTAACGTAAGTCCCACCTAGACGAGGGACAGGCCTGGGGATTGAAAGAGCGAATATGACGAAAGGCGCCGTAACCCCTATAACAGCTTCGGGTATGCGGAAGGAATGCTGTGTGGATCTTGGAAAATGAATTACATATAAAACTCCCAATGATTTCGTTCTATATCTTATCAGTTTTTAAAATATAATGTTTTTTTTGTTTTTATTTTTAGTATACAACAGGTCGCTTGAACCCAATCACTGTATATAATTTGTTTTTAGCTGATATATTGATTCTCGTGACATGTGATAGGTAGCTAATTTATCGCCATTTTATTGTCACGAGAATTCTACACCAGACCAAAGACAATCTGTATATATATAATATTTAACTGCAATACTGCCATACTGCCATCGCCGGAAATCGAACCCGGAACCTTCTGAATGGTCGTCAGAGCTCTTACCACTCTGCCACGAAGGTCGCCTTAATTAGCCTTAGGGTTAATTAAATGATGACGAATTTACGATATCGTATAAATAAATTGTGTCTGAAATTTATCTGTATGGAAGTGAAGCTTGGAGCTGGCAAAAAAAGGATGGAAGTAGGATAAATGCCGTAGAAATGAGATCACTAAGAGGAATGTGCGGGTAAACGATATATGATAGAATACCGAAAGACGAAATAAGGAAGAAATGTAAGGCAGATGATTTATTCGTAAGTAAAATTAAAAAAGGATCCCTGAGATGTTTGGACATTTGGAACGAATGGACGAGAGAAGAATGGTCAAAATGTTGTATACAAGCAGTGTGAGTGGAGAGAGAAGCCGTGGAAGACCAAGGAAAGCATGGCATGACCAAATTAATCTAATACTAAATTATTACCACATTAGAAGTCGGATGAATCGACGAGCGTGCATATTACGATGTATGAATGTAGAAGAATCTAGAGAGGTATGTCAGGACAGAACGGTATGGCGGTCCATCCTCCGGTGAAACGGCGTGATGGTTAGTTAGCTAGTTTAAATTGTATCCATATGGTAAAAATATGTATGTATTTGAAAATTTTTTGAATCACAAATCCGTTTTTCCACATATCAAAGGAAGAGTAGCTTCATCAGCGGTAAACTAAATAAAAATTTGTTTTTGCCTTAAAATATTAAGTTGCCTTTTTGATTTCGTTATATAAATTAAAATGCACGATACTTAATTCTTTTTACTGAACAAATATGTAAAACGTTTAAAATAACAGCAACTGGTTCCGTGAATCTTTTTTACTCATAAAGCGGAGGTGATTTCAGTTTTTAGTTCTCATAAACAATTAACGTGTATCCTTTTGATTTAAATAACAGTCAAACTTAATAGTGTAACCTGTATTTAACAAATTATACATGTGTTAGTCATTACATTTCCTGAATTCGGGATGAAGCACTCGCTTCCTGGTGAATTGTATGTATGAGGTATGCATGCGAAATGATCTGATGATGAATGTTAATAAGTCCAAGGTAATGATTTTTGAAAAGGAAGAAACCACGACAGTCTGCAACATTAGCGTGAATGGTAAAAATTTGGAGCAAGTAGTTGAGTTCGTGTATTTAGGTAGTATGTTTACAAGAGATGGGCGAGTGGAGAGGGATATTGAAAGAAGGGTTGGGGCAGGCAACAAAGTGAATGGTGCACTTAAAGTTGTCATCGCAAACAAAAACCTATCCAAAAAAGCTAGAATGGCAGTGCACAATGGTGTTCTTCTACCGACCCTTATGTATGGAAGCGAAGCATGGAACTGGCAAAAGAAGGATGAAAGTAGAATAAATGCAGTTGAAATGAAATCTCTTAGAAGAATGTGTGGATACTCTGTGTATGATAGAGTGCCGAATGAAAATATAAGAAGTGAATGCGGTGTGAATGATAGTGTCATGAACAAAATAATGAAAGGATCATTAAGATGGTTTGGACATATTGAAAGAATGAATGAAGAAAGAATGGTAAAAAAATTATATGTTAATGATGTAAATGGAACCAGAAATAGAGGAAGACCGAGGAAAACGCGGCACGATCAAATAAATCAAATATTGAATGTCGGCCATGTGAGGAGTCAGAGAAATCGACGCGCGTGCATGACACGATGTATGAATGTTGAGGAATCGAGAGAAATATGTCAGGAAAGAAAAGTGTGGCAGTCCATTCTTTCTGCCTAACCCTTCGGGGAGACGGCGTGATGGTTAGGTTAGGTTAGGTTAGTTAGCACTCGCTTATTTGATCGTAGCCAGGCGCCACCAGTCTCGGGAAACTGATAATGGGTACAGACCGGGACTGACGTTCTGATAAGGCATTTCTCTGAAATAAACAGTTTTACTATCTGTCCCAGCGCGCGCAACGAGTGAATCAGCGGTCTGTCTGGGTCTTTTTTTTCTAGGAAATTCTATAGTATTAGAATTTAATACTACACATGAACTGATGTGGGAATCATAAAAACTAACTAACTAACCATCACGCCGTTTTTATAAAAGGGTTGACAGAAATAATTGAATGCCGCAATGTTTTCCTGACATACTTTACTTTTCGACAATGCGAGATTCTGGTAAACGTTTGATTGTACTATTTATCTCTGAATTACTTTAAATTATGTATTACGTACTTTATTTGTACAGCCGAGGTTGTCCGCTGATGGACATAGGTCTCTCCCATATTTATCCACACACTCCCATCTTACGTTTTTTTGCATCCAGTCAGCAGCAATTTTCCTAATATTATCAGGTCTTCTTCTTCTTTGGAATGGAGACCTCGTGAAGATAAAAAAAAGCAAAGGAAAAATGTAGCATGGCTCTTTCATGTTTTCTGTGTTGTGCTACACGGAGTCTCCTTAGGGTACGGCTACACCGGAGAGCCAGTTTGGCGTCAAGATGAACACGCTTGAGAACGCAAGATTAACTTGCTTCCTCAACATTCATACCTCATGTCATGCACGCACGTCGATTTCTCAGACCCCGCACGTGGCCTTCATTTAATATTTGATTGATTTGATCGTGCAATGTTTTCCTCGGTCTTTCTCTATTTGTAGTTCCGTTTACGTCGTTAATGTATACCAGTGGTTCTCAACATTGTTTAGTCTATGCAGGCAGATGAGATCAATCAAAGGGGTCCACCAACTCAATAAATACAGAACGAACATCAAAAGTATATAAATAATAGTAATTTTTATTGTAATATTTATGAGTAATTTATTGTTTCTTGAACAATGAGCCGTACCCTTTCTTAAAATGTGTGTTGTTTATCTGAACAAACCCATAAAAAGATTATGTGAAATTTTAATACAATGCGTGTCCTACAATATAACAATAAAAAATTTAGATCCACCAGAGGGCTATATATAAAATTAAAATAAATAAATCATTATCTAACCGATGTTAGTATATATATTCAGAGTTACATTATGTTACATTGATATTTATGTATTTTATTAATAGTTCCGACTTTTCCAAATGAAATACTTATAATATGATCAACTTTAATTACTTTAATCCAGCTTAAACTAACTCCCTGTATTTCTATTTCCTTTTGCCGTGAGAATCTACAGACCTTGCATATTCCAATAAAAAGGCTGTGCGCAGTGAATGAAAAATGAACGGAATTATCACGATTTAGTGGCGCGTCAAGCCGGATATTGCGATGACCGAATGAGCATCAAGAATATGGCTGCTGGCGGCTGGCGGCTGCAGAGTTTCACCTCTAGCTCCTGACCCCACACCCGGCCTTGGACGGATCAAAACATGTTTACCTGCAATATCTATTTCCTCTAGATCATTTTTTATTGGCCGTTTAAATTTTACATCTTGTGAAATAATACAAAGAAATAGAGAAGCCAGATCAATAAAATTAAGATGGTTTGAACTTATTTGACAAATGGATGTAGAAATAATGGTTTAAAAATTGTTAATAAGCACTGTAAAAGAAAAAAAGTTGTGGTATCTCAAACATTTGTAAGATAAAACAAATTAATCGATTTTTAAAAATGTCAGTCATGTGAGGAGTTAGAGAAATCGACGCGCGTGCGTGACACGATGTATGAATGTTGAGGAAGCGAGATAAATATGTCAGGAAAAAAACTGGCAGTCGATTCTTCCTGCCTACCCATTCGGGGAGACGGCGTGATGGTTAGTTAGTTAGTTTTTTTTAAATGCAATGAAATGATGTTTTTTAATAACTACTTTCACTTTTGTCTTTATTTTGACAGCGACCAGTTTCGCCAGGCTATTTAGCATTGACAGACTGGTCCTTCGATGCCAACCAGCCTGGCGAAACCAATAGCTGTCGAACTAAGTGGAAGTAGTTATTCAAAGCATAATTTTATTTTAAATGAACTTCCGTCGAGAGATTTCAGTTAAATCATTACATTATCGATTATTCAAATTTCTATTTTCGAAATAAAAACATGCCATTCCCATAAACTTCTTTAAAAAAACATACGTTTTCTTTCTCGTCTCTTCCGCATCCAGGTCGTTCTAGCTATTTTGGGTAATCAGTCCATCTTTTAGGTGGCCTCTCACTCCTTTTCTTTATCCAAGGCCTCCATTCAAGTATTCTGAATGTCAATCGGCTATTGGACACAATAAATAATATATAAGAAGTTCCATAGGTATTACAGGATAAAACCTTCGTAGCAGAGTGGTAAGACTTCCATACCCATGGACCCCGGGTTCCATTTCCGGCGATGGCAGTGTGATTGTCACACTGTCTTTGGTCTGGTGTAGAATTCACGTGACATGTCACGAGAATCAATATAATAATAGCTTAAATCAATTTGTATTAAAAAAAACAGCCTTGTGTACCGTTCCATCCAATATGTCTATCGCTTCTAGAAAAAGACGCAATGTTAGTTAGTTAATTATTGAAATATTATAGATAAGTATGCAAACAATGTAATAAGTTGTTAGTTTTTATAATCCACGTCTAGGTCAATCGTCGCCCAATGTTCGTCCTGCCCTCACACGTGATATTACAATACCCAACTTCCACGCTGATAGAATTCATTCATCGGCGAAGGTCAAGGCATTCCATCTTTTGAATTGCTAAACTCTATCCATTTCCTCGGACGCCACATCGATACATATTAATATAAACGGTTCTCCTTATATTTAAACTCTTTTTTTTTATATAACGTGCGTCATTTTACCAAGAACATTTTATTCAAATTTTTATATCTAGGAATCAAAACTCCCAGAGAGTGTCTGCCGTATTATCAAATATGTTATATTTTTTCAGAAGTCTATTGATTTTTTAAAAGATGAATACTACATCGATTAACTAGTAGCAACTCGCCAATCATATCTCAATTTAAATTACACAACCCATCATTGTAAAATATATTATTTTTGATGCAATAAAGTATTTAATATTTTTTTTCTTATTTTCAATTGCATTAGAATTATTATATAATCTCCAAATTAGCAAATGTCATTTGCGAAGTATAATATTATGCATGGTTTTCACGCCTCCCGACTGGTGTAATCCTGTCTAGGGAGTAATTTATTTAGCACTACTTAATGGGTCATTAGGGTGGACAACACAGGTTATCATAGGATCAAATCCAAATCTCCTGGATAAGACACAAAAAATGTTTCTTAGATCTACACTCGAAGATATAAACATATTATGTTGTCGAATTTTTTATGAATTAAAACACTGTTTTTTCCAATTTTGAGTTTATTTTTCTCGACATGTTTCGAAGGCTTTACACCATAGATTCCCAAAGTTCCCTGGAAAGAGCTGAGGGGGTGTTTCTAGCTCTGGACAAATAGGTGAACCCTGGGAATCAAAAAGGGGGCCACGAAGTGCTAAAATTTATAACCTCATAGAATTTTAATAATCTAATTTGTGACATACCAGAAGTTTTTGATAAAATTACCTTTAAAATAAATATCATCTATGATTTTGTTGTTTCAAATCTCAAAAAATAAAAATAGTCTAGTAGTTCAACATATTTTTTGATGATTTCACATCAGGTTCGAAATAGACAGTACCTACATCAGGTTCGTCTTTCTCATTAAGATTATTTAATAAATATTAATTACTCAACATTGTTAGTATCGGCGTATCTTATTTAGAACACTATATTAAGTAAAGAAAAAATAAGTTCACTACATTTTTCTGTTTTATTCAATTTAAAAAAGGTAAATTTCCAGGCCTTGTATAATTTTGTGTCTAAAAGGGCCATGGGTCAAACAAGTTTGGGCTCAACTGCTTTACACCTTCATTATCGAGAGAACAGTATAAACATTTTATATCTCGATGATGAAGGTGTAAAGCCTTCGAAACATGTCGAGAAAAATAAACTCAAAATTGGAAAAAACAGTGTTTTAATTCATAAAAAATTTCACAGTGTTAACGCCTTAATTTCATCAAATATTTTAAATTGTCTATTACTAATTTAATTTAATTTTCAAATATAAAATATTATTACACTATGTTTTTTGTGATTTTTCGTATACCTATATTACTCTGAAAGGTTGATGGGTAGTGTGTAGTTAAACTTCATTGTTCCTCCTGTGATTTGCCGGTGCTAGTTAAAAAAAAAACTCGAAAACAAGTTGTAACAATTGAGTTCATAGGTCATAATTAATTGATACTTTTCAAGGTTACACATCCATAACCTCTCTGAGATATTTTGTGCCTTTGGGTTTCATCGGTTAAATATCACGATACCGTGTCCACCAGATGTTGAGTCGACATTACTCCAAATTGTAGCCTTTCTAACTTCAGCAGTATGGCGTAGCTCCTCACTCCTAATACTGGTCCAATCCTAAAAATTCGGAGCCAGGTTATGCATCTGCTGATTTCATGGCGTTCTTTCTTCCAAATATATTTTAATTATTTATTTATACATATAATATAATATTTTCTTTAATTATAAATGTAAGCAGTGAGAATTTTTCACTTCTTGGTATGCCACCTTTCTGCACTTAACATATTGTAAAACTAACTAACTAACTAACTATTACGCCGTCTCGCTGAAGGGGTAGGCAGAATGAATGGACTGCCACACTTTTCTTTCCTGACATACTTCTCTCGCTTCCTCAACATTCATACATCGTGTCATGCACGCACGTCTATTTCTCCGATCTTGCCACCTTTTCCTCGGTCTTTTTCTACTTCTAATTAAATTTACATCGATAATATATACTTTTTTTATCATTCTTTCTTTATTCATTATTTTAATGTCTCCAAACCATCTTAATGATCATATTCTAACATATTGTAAAAGCTTAACATACGTGTTTTTCTTGGATTGTATGTGTACAGAAAAATAATTGTTTATTTGTTTTAACAGGATTCATTACATATTAGATGAAAATTTTAAAACAAAGAATAATTCAGATACACAGAAAAATTCTACGCTTTATCGTGTATTCGCGTGTTCTTTTTTCGTACACATGTTTTCGTTTTTAATTTTTAACAGTTCACATTGTTGACATTTTATATGAAATGGGGGTTATTGCAATTTCCTCCTACAATGAACGCGTATAGTATAATCACGACACGTTTTCCTTCCAAATAGGTTAATATCGAATGAATGAATATTTAAGCACTTTATTAAAGTACCTACATTTGGTTTGTCTTCAATTAAGTCCAAAACCATTTGATTGTTTGGAGTTTGGACTGAGACTGTCAACGTCGAAGGCCGTGCCCGGACGGCGTTTCATTCACCGAATCAAATTTTTGTCAATGAAACGTCACGTGACGGTATCTAATTGCTGTTTACACACACACCGGCGGCTGCCTTGGTGTCGGTAGCAATTTGCTACTTAATTGAAACAAAAATTATTCCCATTGTCTTTTGTGAGACGTGATTTCAAATCATACTATTAATGTATTTTTTCACACCATTCATAAATTTGAAGTTGCATACAAGTTTTGTAACGCATTGCATGCAACTCTATTACTATTTGATTTGTATATAAGATATTCAATTATCTCCATTTGTCTCGTAAAAGATAGGCACAATCTTTCAGCTTAAGCTTAAAGTTTTAACGCTGTGGAATTCAATAAGAATTTTTTTTATGAACTAAAACATACTTATTTTCCACTTTTAAGTTTATTTGGGAAAGATTGTCAACTCTTCTTATTCCTGTCCAATCCCTTATGTTCCGCAGCCAGGACAACTGCTTTTTACCAACTCCCCGTCTTCCAACTATCTCGCTCATGACTAACAACCGAAGGAGGTGGTAATTTTCTCCCCATAGCACATGACCCAAATATGAGATATTGTATGAATTAATGAAAAATATAGTTGTATTTTTGTTTCTAACTATTATCGGTTGCAATGCTCGTCTAATAAAGTCTTTTTGTCTATTTTCTTACAATTGAATTAGAGTCCGTTCATTTTAGGGAGATTGTTTGCAATAGTATGAGTGACAGTGCGTTTACAAAAAAAAAAAAAAACTTGACGCTGTTTTTATTTTATATTCAAGCATAGAAATAAACAAATAAAATTCACAATAATAAAGTCTGTTTACTTGCCAATGTTGTAAATTGATTTTTCTTGATAAAACAATTAAGGATGTAACTAATTATAAGTAGATGTTAAAATTTAAAGGTTTTTTTTTTAAATTCCATTATATCAAATATCTGGTGACCCTGCTAATGGAGTCTGGAAATTGCTATTTTCCTGGCAAATTTGTGTTGTTATTGGAAATTCAAAAAACAAAAAACCCAGCCTGGACACGACCAGATTCCTTCTTCATAATAATGAGCTATTTTCTGCTTACATTGAAGATTGTAAAATAAATTATAATATCATTGATATAAATCCTTGATGCAAGTATTTAAAAAAAAAACACTTCCAGTGTTAAAATAAATTTATTTTCCTACTTTGGAGATGTTAGTAATTTTCTAATCACCGAGTGTTTTAGAAGCTAATGCTGTACAATCCGCCTACTAAGACCCAGGAACCAATCAAATAGCGTTCTACAACCAATTTAGGAGGTGTTGCTAACACTATTGCAAATCATTATCCTAAAGTGAATAAACTATACTATTCAGCGTTTCAGTTTATTCGTAACATCTGAAGTTTCTTATCATACAAAGGTTGCAGGAATTTGTCTACCGCGAACAGCGCCGCTCCAATCATAATAATTATATGCAGGCGCAATAATTCAGCTCGATCCGCGTGATCGAAGATTATAGGTTCGGTATTATTTTACAGCGGCAGCTGGTGGCGATGACGCACTCGCCGGGAAGATAACATCCGGCAGACCCTGGGCTGGAGCCAAGTTCCGAAATGGTGTTTACTCCCCGTTACCTGATTATCGTGCACGATCTCTTTACACACCAATCAGTTCATAGTTTAACGTGCCTATAACAATTGTTATTTTCTTATATACATCCAAGTCAATCTTGTTTGATTTTGCGGAAGCTGGCGCCACTCACTATGGATCCATGTATAACTGTAGTATTTGTATATTTTTAAATTAGGTCACATAAACAATATTATATTCCATCGACAAATTTTTGCAACACGATCGCAACGGCAATTGTAACGTTTCCATTGGTGTTGTAATCTTCTTTTTCGTGTCAAAGGCAAACTATTATTAAATAGTCCATTGTTTTGGCCGAAACACTATGATACCTTAATATTATTATTGTAACACCTGATGATGCCAACATAAAAATACAATTGTGATTCAAAAAACAAAGTTATTTAATTTTAACACTTTTAAACTATTATCCATATATCGAACGGATGGACCTAAAAAATATCTTATCTCTCTCTTTTTCTTACAATTGTGTTAGAAAGTTTTTCCGACGTCGTTTCCAGGGGCGTCAACAATTATATATACGTATGTAATATATAATAGTAAGAATAAAACCAGACTTGAAGGTATCTTATTTATTTTAATTAGGCATTATACGTATTTTGTTTAGGCCATTTCTAAATTACTACCTAACCTACCTTCATGCTGTTACTCGAAATTATAGATTGAAGAAACCTGTAATGTATGTGTTTAAATCATATCATTATATTATTATCATTCACCGATAAAATCATATCATATGAATATCATTCACCAGAATTAAATTAAATAATGAAAAATGAGAAAAAATTGTGGGTAGGGTGAAAGCGTTATGAACCAGATAATTAAAGCACCGCTGATAATATTGATCATATGGAATGGATAGATGGAATACGTAATGATGATTATAGATTCTTTAAATGGTGTGGATGGAGCGCGAAATCGCGGAAAGACCAAGAACAACTTGGCACGACTGTGCTCGTATATCGACCACGTGAGTTGAAAAATCGACATGCGTGCATTGCACGTACATAGTATGGCAGTTCATCTTACCTGTATTTGCCTTCCCACTCGGAGAAACTACGCGGTAGTTAGTTAGTCTTCTCTCTTTCTCTACTGTCCTAAGTGGACCTCGGCCGCCTCCAAAAAGTTTTTCCAGCCGAACCTATCCTGAACCCTGGACTTACCTACCCTTGTCTGACTCGCAACAGTTGCTGGTCCTTTAGAACACCGTCCAACCAACAGAGCCGCGGTCTTCCTGCGCTGCGTTTTCCCTCCAGTCTTGTCAATGTCAACTGTGCGGGTGTTGACAGCTCTTCCATTCATCCACCTAAGGCGTCGGTAGTTAGTTTCTTATTCTTCATCCTTGTTGTAAACCTGTGCGGTCTGTTCTCCAGAGTGTTGCTCCTTCTGTGAGGTAGATTCCCAGCTGTCCTTCCATCTTTTAGGAGGTCTTCCACGAGGACGAGTCCCATGAGGTTGATTATGCAATGCAATATAGGGGAGTCTGGTGGTGTCCATTCTTTAAACATGACCGTATCAGTCCCTTTTTAGCTGTCTGCTCCATCTTATAATATCCTCAGTAAGTTATTATAAGGATTTGTGAATTCGATAATAATGCAAGAAGTTTCTGGCAGTCTATCTTATCAATACGGCGTGAGAGTTAGTAGATTAATTTCAATTATATTTATTTCACTACAAATACGTTCCGCACGAGTACTTGTATTATAGTCGTATTGTAGATTTGTCCACGTTCTATGTTTTGCTCTAATTAAAGAGTGAATCAAACAACTGTCTGTTTCCCAGGCACGCTGTCTGCCAAGCGTGCGCCCGGCAGTATCCTAAGCCGCGTATTAGCTGTACAAATAGCCCTCGGTACCTTGTTTACACTTTTTACAATACGTTTTTGAGTTTACGTTTCAGTACGCAGTTTTCATTCTTCGCCAAATATTTACAGAACACGGCCATTACAAAGCCGGTCTGTTTGAGAACGGTCGGCCGCTGGCTGCAATACGCTCCGTCCATTCATAAAATATGATCAATGGTTCGGCAATAAAGTGAATCGCCTGTTTGATTGTATGTCGTATTGTTTCTGAAATGTCGGCCAGCATTTGTATCGCTTCCGGTCGTTGGCGGATAACGGAAGTTCTCTTTTTAAAAGGCGTCTTTTATTATTTTATTTTTTTCATAAGAGCGCTAAAAGTGAACTTGTTCTAATTTATGAATACCGCTTTTGAGTTGTAATTGTGGTGGCTTTCTTGTCGTGTTCCCCTTCTCTTGAACGTATAGCAGTTGTGTTGGAATGGAAAAAGAAACATTTCATCTTGAATATCATATTTCCCCCATTTTCATAAAGTATTTTCTAAAATAATGTGACTTTCGATCAGATATTTTGAATTTAGTATATTCTAATAGTTTTATTTCAGTTATTAACCCCTTCTAGACTAATGTAGAATCACACCAGACATATTTTTCAATTATTTAATATTTATTGTTTTCAAAAAAATACGAGATTTCGGAAAACATTGTTCCAAATTGCTAATTCAAAATAATCGTTTTTTTTTCTTCTTTAATTAGATATTATCTATGTAGTCGATAGACATCTCTAAATCCTTATAGCCTATACACATACTATTTCGGTTTTGACATCTTTTCTAGATTTTTTTTTCAATTATTCATCCAATCTTTTATTATTTACATCGTTCTAATTTACTTTCTTTATCCAATCATTTATGTATGCCCAAACCAACTTATTCATATTTTCCTGATTTTGTTCAAAACGCTTGCGTCCTCCACTTAGCTTTCTCTTATTTTATAAGTTTGACATTATTATTTGATCATTTAATATAGATTTCAAATCTTATAATTTTTTTCTTGATTCCATGCAACGTTCTTTGCTTCTCTTTCATTATTTCTTTCGTTTCTTCTAGATTCAAGATTGTATCAGAATATTATTGGAGCGCATGGATGGAGAAAGAATGGTTAAGAAAGTATACGTTAACGATGTAAATGGAGTACGGAGTCGAGGCAAACCGAGGAAAACATGGCATGATCAAATTAACCAAATTTTAAAGGTTGGCCATGTAAGACATAGTGAGATGGAGTAGGCAGAGAAGACGATTCTGGAGGGACCAGATCGAGAGAATGGACCCAGCAAGAATTCCTAAGATCGTGATGCACGAGACTCCAGAGGGCCGTCGACCACCAGGACGACCATCAAAGAGATGGAGAGAAGGCTGGTCGTCTTCATCACAGGAAGAAAGTTGATATCCTGCATAAACAGATCGCAAGATGTAAATCTTGCGATCTGTTTATGAAGGTCATGTAAAAAGTCGGAAGAATCGACGTGCGTGTATGACTCGTTGTATGGATGTGAAGGAAACTAGATTGGTGTGGTCTATTCTCTCTACCTACCCCTGCGGGGAAACTGCTTGATGGTTTGTTGTTGTTGTTATAAGTTTAATATTCTTATTGATGGTTGAGGTATTAGTTTTGTAAAATTCCATTATTAATTTATAATAGTAAACACGATTGTTTAATGGTTTTACTTGGATATCCAAGTAAAATCATTAAAAAATCTTGATTACCATTATTCAATAGATTATTAGAACTTCGTTTCTTTTAAGTAAACTTAAAAACACTATTTCCCCAAATCTTAGGTATTTCACCAAAAAAGAACATCTCCGCAGTCTGTATAAAAATACCAGAGACTGGAGACTCCCAACATCCTGAACACCGCTCTCTCAGTTTTGATTAACTGTCGGAAGTTGTTAGTCTGCGGTGTATCCAAGTAAAAAGTAGCAATTTAGGCACATTCACACACATCAAAGATACGCGTTGATAAATGAATCACATCCTTCGGTGAACGTTGCGGTAAAAGTTCTCTTCGGTTATTTAACAATCTTGTCAGTGTGTTCTTTTATTTTTGTATAGCTGTACTATTGGCAGCACCGTTAAATTGTTTTTTATTTTAATTTTAAAGTACTTACTTACCTACTTATACTTAGACAGTCGTTGTCGTCCACTGCTGGACATAGGCCTCCCCCATACTTCTCCACGTATTCCTGTCTTGTGCCTTTCGCATCCATTCCCAGCAATTCTTCTAATGTCATCGGACCGTCGTGTGGGGGTCTCCCTCTGTTTCTTTTGTCTTCGCGGGGTCTCCACTCTACCACCCTTCTGGTCCATCTATCGTCTACCAATCTGGCAACATGTCCCGCAAATAAAAATTTAAGCTTAGCTACCCTTTCGACGACAACTGTTACTCCCGATCTTCAACGTATTTCAGTATAATTTTTTAGTAGGACGGGAGAAAATTTGTTAAAATGTTGTATACGAGCAGCGAGTGGAAAGAGAAGCCGTGGAATACTAAAGAAAGCATTACATGACAAAATTAATCAAATCCTAAAAGGCGACCATATTCAAAGCCGGAAAATCGACGAGCGTGCATGTTACAATGTATAAATGTAGAGGAATCTAGAGAGGTATGTCAGGACAGAGCAATATGGCGGTCCATCCTCTCTGCCTACCCCTCCTGAACGACGTAATGGTTAGTTATTTAGTTAACGTCCAATTCAACTGTGAGAAGAGAATACAGACCGAAGAAATTAAAGAATTTAAAAACATGTTTTTACCCATGTAAAAAACGGGGGTGGTGATGGTAATACGAGTATACGTAAATGCCGTGAATGTTTGAGAGGCAAATTTAAGCGTATTCTGCCTCCTCAACTTTGTACTGGCTCTTGCGTTTTTTGATTCGACGTATTGTTCCAAATTAAATTAAAATATTTAAATAATACTCGTCGTCTACACAATCGTTGTGTTACTGTTAGATAACTGCAATGGAGTCTATGAAAACATCCAAAATCAGTGTATTAATAAACTCTATATTGCTTTAAATGCGGCAACAAGGTAGTTTAAAGGTTTGCTGAATGGTTATCATATAACGCAACACCTCAAAGAACTCCACTTGATAAAATACCCAGATATAATACAATACAAATTCTGCTTGACAATCTTGAAAGTGTTACGTGGAATGGCACCAGCTTATATATATCGGAAATCTGCGTCACCGAGAGCCTCAGACTGAGGCAGTCTTCATTGCGATCAGCAATGTCGTTTGCGATGAGCAGATTTTTATCTAATCCGAAACCCCATTCTCGCATTAAATTTAACCTTCGCAATAGCCAATCCTTCAGTCTGGAAAAAAATTTCCCGCCGACCTTCAGATGCATTAAGAACCCGCCAGAGATATAAAACTCAATTTGGTTTTTAATTCTCCTATCTTGATACAAATATTGATCGACTGTTTCAGACGCAGTCTTCACACTAAGTACGTATGTTTATTACAAGATTATATTTACTAACGTGCACTTGATGTGATTAATTAATACAACGACGCTTTTTAGATCATCAAAATCTTTGTACTATTCATATTAGAGTTGAATTTTGGGGATGAATTACACAGTCATCTTGGAACTAGAAAGGATCCAGAAACGATTTTTGAAATATTTATACCTCAGGGAGTATAACTACTATCCTTATTTGTACCCCTTTCTCACAAGAATGTTGGATTTCAACACTCTTAAAACACGTCGAATGATCTTTCTAGGTAAGCATTTTTCAAACTATTATCCGGAGGTAACATATTTACAATCTAGGAATACTGAGAGAACTATTATAAATCCGTACGTTCCCCACAGCCATAGCAGATAAAAGGGGCATATCTTATTTTATGCCCCAAATTGCCGCACAGAGGCCCTTGAAAGTTCTCCTGTATTGAAAGCGATTTGTCTTTTAAATGAGGTGGCAAAAGAGATGGATCTCTTTACATGCAATTATAGCGAATTCGTGAATACCCTTACATTAAAAGCAACAAGGAGATAACTGGCATATTTCTATTCATATGGTTCTATGTATATTTATTTATTTATTTATTTAAAGCATGAACGCCACAATGGCTTTTACAAAATAAGTACAATAACATATAATTCACATTAGAACAATAGCATATAATTCATATGATTCACATAAGAACATAAGAACATATAAAGCAGAAGGAATTATGACAAGGAGAATATATAAATGAAATCATGACAATGTACAAAAACACATTAATTTGATTATGATGGAACAGGTAGAATGATATACTCGCATAATAATAAAACACATAGTAACACATAGAATAAAACTCGTTAAACATACTCGTACATAATGACGGGTACATACGAGTAATAACACATAGAATTAAACACACAAAACACAGAAAATAACAGGTATACATAACACACAAAACACATATTGACAGGTCGCATAATAACAAATACTTAAAACTAATAATATTTATAAATTCTATATCAACAATTCAACTACAATAACTTATCACGAGAAAGTTTCTTATATAAGTTTGACTTAAAAGCGAATAAGTTGGAATGGAAGATGTCAATATCTCCGTATTCATTAGCTAATCTGTGTAATCTGGCCATGGGAGAGTTATATAAATATATAAATAATTTCTTGTCGCATTATCACAATGTGTGATAGGGAATGTTTATATATTTCATGTGATGTTCTTTTTTTCGCCCTTTACATCGAATTGGCTCGCGTTGTGATGATGTAGTTTTTCAACAAAATAATAATAATAATATTATAATATATCCTGGTATTTTATTATCGATATCACGGACTTTGCTTAATACGTACTAGTACATTTCAAAATATTTATATATAAGTAAATTCACGTTCAATGAAAGATGTACTAGTATTGTCAATCTTGTAATTTGGTATGTGGTCTGTTGAAGAGATTGGCTCTCACCACAATGTGTGATATGTCTGCATAAACATCTCATTCAGTCATGGTGACGGATGATGGAATCTTATATGTTCGCTGCAGTGTCTGTAGGTGTCTACATTACCGAAAGCCACACAGGCTGCGGTCGTTATATTGTAGAATCTCAAATCTAGCTTTATTACATTTGTATTTTGAACATGGAATTGGAATTCCAAAGACAATAATACGATTTCTTTGGTGTTGCCACCATGAAAGCGGATTTGTATATTTTACTTGATCTGTAATTCCGTTTTTTCATTGTTTTCATAAAAAAATGCGATAGTACCTTTCAGACTAATTTGTTTCGTTGAATTATACTCGTATGTACTTTATTTATTATTTCCTAACGAAGCTTTTTTTCATATGCTACGTTTGTAACGTTTTATCTTTCGGCGGATATATTATAGTTATCGCTACGGGCCTTTTTGCAGTGCAATTACTTAATAGATTTTTTTGTGTGCGATATCGTTAATGATGGGTAATTTTATTTTCTTTGTGTCAGTCATACGGGCGACCGAAATCGAACCACCTAAATAATTAGGAACAAACTGTTTTTATTGTTTCGTGAACAACGATGTAAAACTTCATATTTAATAATGAATACGAATGAAAACGTCTGTTTTCTAGAAGTTTTATAATATTTTATGGGAATGACTTGTTTCCCCTTGCTAAAGCACTCGCTGAGGCTAGAAAACACTAATTTTCATGTATTTCAATTAGGAACACCCTTTAAAAGTTTATTTAGATTTTTTTTAATATTCTAAAAAAATAATCTCTAAAACTATGCAAATTTTGACCGTCGATCTTGTGATTAGGATAATGAAAGTAAAAATAAAAATTATATTTATTTTTTCCATAAGCTCATTTATTATCATTATTTTGTTGAATCGCTCTTTACATCATGACAGCATGAGCCAAATCGATGTAAAGGGTATTATAGCTATCATAGTGATTCTCGTGACATGTGATATATATATATCGGACCTCTGCGTGACACCCATGCCAACGGAAAGGCAACGTTCACTCCGATCAGTAGAAACAAGTGCAAACAACATAGCGATTCCAGTCAGAGCCAATAAAGCATGTTTCTATGATCGTGCTTTCAGCGTTGCGGGTCCGTTGGCGTGGAATAGCCTCCATGTTAGTATTAAGTATGAGGATAGTGACGTTAAATTTAAGAAACTTCTGAAGACTGCACTGTTCGGTCAGTCATTTCCTAGTGCGCCCTTGGAGTAATTGATTTTACAAAACGGCGCACTTAAAATAAATATAAATCATCATAATAATAATAATATGATAGGTAGCTAATCTATCGCCATTTTATTATCACGTGAATTCTACACCAGACCAAAGACAGTGTGACAATCACACTGCCCTCGCCGGGAATCGAACCCGGAACCTTCGGGGTGGCAGTCTTATGCACTTACCACTCGGCCACGAAGGTCGGCTTATTTTATCTCGGGGTTTACGTCAATTTACATCGTTGTCCTGATGATGGAAAGATACTCAGCTTTGCATCATGTTCATATTCACAACAAACCATCACGCCGTTTCCCCGGAAGGGTAGGCAGAGAGAATGGACCGCCACACTATTCTATCCTGACATACCTCTCTAGATTCCTCCAAATTAATACTGCGAGTCATACACGGACGTCGATTCTTCCGACTTCATTCGTATTAATTAGTATTCACATACGCCACGGCAGATGACACCTCAGTCCTTGACACCTACCCATGGGACTGTCTCCACCGGCGGCGGCGACTCTGCGACTGACACGGCGGTGACTTCTTCCATTTCGGCAGCCGCTCTGTCAACACATCGGCTTCCGTCCTTTTGTTGGATTAGCCACTCCGCACTCGGGCTGTTTGTTCTCCGCGTTTCGTACCTCTCTCCGTCAACACAGAGGTGTACTCCGCCTCGTTCGTTTGAATACTCTTTTGGTAAAGCACACAGAAATACGTGATTACGAATTTAGGTGCCTGTTTTTAAACGGGCGGGCGCGATTAGTCATTATGGATGTACAAATAATACTCTCGAAATGTTTACATCTGAAAATAAGAAATCTAATGATTATTCTGAAATCTCGTGGACTGCGTTCATATTCGTTATTTATGGTATATGGTATTATTCAATCTCCACTGTCAGTAATAAATAGCGTACCTTCGGTAAGACAAGGGCACAATTGCACGTTTTGTAATTTTTCATTAGAGACATTTTAAGATTTTTGAAGAATAATATCGTGTTATTCTGGCTATAATGATCATACACTATCACCCTCTGGCAAATTGAGACTGAACTTAATAAGCGACTTTGTTCCTCCAGATAAAGGGATGTTTTTAAAATACATTGGCATACTTAACTCATTTTGAGAATTTTAACAATTACGCCCTTGTCTTACCGAAGGTGCGATATATTAAAGTAGGGTTAGGAAATTGTGATGTAGATCAGTATTAGAAATACAGTCATAGCGAACTGCCGAAACAATAAGAAAAATGAGTGAATACATGAAAACAGCACATTTTAAAGTTTTATTTTATTTTATTTTTTATTGTTAACTGTTTAATTAAAACACTTAAAGAATATCACAATTGATTTAATTTATTTTTAAATTGTCGCGACAGCTGCTTTGCTAACCGATGTTAGCATCATCAGGTGTTACAATCAACTGTTGATTGTAACACCAGATGCTAATATTGGTTAGCGAAACAGCTGTTGCGACAATTTCAAAAGAAATAAAATCAATTGTGATATTCTATAACAGTGGTTTAATTAAACAGTTAATAATGTTAAAATATCAAAGTGTTTCCGCCGAAACAATGGATTATCCAATATTTTTTTGATTATTAAAAACAATTACGTATTAAAATTGTACACTGTATTTCCAATTTAGAGTTTATTTTTCTCGACACGTTCCAATGGTTTGCAGCTTCATTATCGTAAAACTAATACCAATATTCGAAATATGTATGTTAGGAATGGCTTGAGAAATGTTTAGGAACAGCTGTTTCGCTCAACCAAAGAAATATCGTAGAAGCTTTCTCGATATTTCCGACAGCGTTATCGGGTTCCTGACAGGACACACAAAAGAAAAGCGTTAAACTACGCCATTTTATATCTAGTTATAATAATAATAATCCTTAATATTTATCTTATAATATGGCTTGGTTTATATGCAAAATCCTCAACGTTAATCTTGATTGAGTGTTTAATTTATAAAAAGATTTTTCAAATGACAATGAACCTGTTGACACGTCCGATTTGGGTGCATTTCCGTCACCTCTGGTCTGCGCGCCGTGTCCGTGTTTTCGCCTCCCACTGCCGGATTAGGGCCCTTTTATTCGGGACCCTTTGTCATTTCCATCGCATTATTGTGCTTTCAGTCCTTCTGAAGGTCGATACACAATCCCTGCACCTTGTGCAACTGTTTTGAGATTATCGAAATGGCTTTATTTAAATATTTTATTTATTTAATTGTTGGATGCCTTTTAAATGTGGATGTATCGAAGAATATTTTAAATATCATGGACATAGAGAGAGAGTCACAAACGAGGATGTGCTGCAGCGAATGAAGAAAGAATAATAATGTCGTAAGACAATAAAACGCAGGAATCTGGAATATTTCTGACACATTATGAGAAACGATAAATACAAAATGTTTTCAAGATATGTAGGTAAAATTAGACGATTTCTACTTCTAGTGTAATGCTGATTTCTCTGTGATCTTGAAACCGATGTTTAGTTTTAATACCTCGTTTGAAAGCTTAAAATATGTAGATGTTTTTAAAATAATCTACACGAAAAATGTATAAGTGATTATATTTTTAAATCGCCTTTCTTTTGGAATTTGTCAATTAAAAAAAAAATTACGTATAATATTTCCGTCTGGTATTTCCTAACGTGGACTGACAGTTGTAGTTTTCGTATTGATAATGAATGCCTGTTATGTTTACTAATTAAAAAAAAAAGTGACCTCAGTAAATTAAAAAAAAAACTTGAATTAATTTTGTCTCTAAAATGATTCACTTTTGCTTAATGGCTTACATGACATAATTCACTGGAAATAACTTCCCCTACAACCTCGTAGAAGGAATGTATTCAATAACCCTGTATAATGTATAGGGCATGTCAGGTTCGAAGAGTAGGGGAACAAACCAACTTAGCCTTTCCCTTCAGAGAAACTGCGTGTTGGGTAGTTAGCTATTTTCCACATAATAGAGTTGGTAGAAGAAGAACTTTATTTATATCAAGAACTTTTTAACCAGATTTACGTATTTGAACGTGCGTGATACGTTCACTATGACTGTAACATTCTGCGCTATCCCGTATCACGTACGCGCTTGAGAAAAAGTAATGTACCTAAAATGTACAAACTGTTAGGGATACGCGCGTGTGCCAACAACACTCGAGTACAACTTCATAAATATGATAGTTTGTGCGGTCGAGTATTTGACATTTCGTATAAAAAACCTTTTATTTTTTTCACGTTTCTCGGAAAATAACCCAAAGGTAGGGCGGTTAATGATTTGATCATATTGTATTTTGTATTTGTATTTTTTCTCAATTTATCTAATTAAATTTCCCTCTTTGAAGTTCTCCGTTTTAGATTAGTCGGTCTTTGCGATACAATCTTTCGGTGTCTTTAAACATCAATATTAATTACTCTTGAATTGAATGCATTAATCCGCAACCCAAATACACCTTAACGCGTGTTCTCCGGCATGCTTCCGATTACCTCACGGAACGTGACCGGATACGCCTCGCCGGTACTGTCAACTCCCAAAGTACGAGGGAAGATCTATATATTCGTGAACACAATTAGTAACCAATATTTATAATTATTATTTCACATTATTTATTACCAAGCCTATATCCAATCCTATTGTGTGATTTTATGCGGCAGATTAATATTTTTAATAATTAATTTTCAACATACATAATTACATAACTAACTAACTAACTAACCATCACGCCATCTCCCCTAAGGGGTAGGCAGAAAGAATGAACTGCCACATTTTTCTTTCTTGACATATTTCTCTCGATTCCTCAACATTCATATATCGTATCATGCACGCGCGTCGATTTCTCTGACTCCGACATTCAATATTTGATTTATTTGATCGTGCCACGTTTTCCTCGGTCTTTCTCTATTTCTGGTCCATTTACATCATTAACATATATTTTTTTTACATAATTACATTTCATAGTTATTTACCATTTGCAATTGACTGATCAAGACTGCACGAAAAATTTATAAGTGATTTTTTTTAAATCGCCGTTCTTTTGGAATTTGTCAATAAAAATAATTAAAATGTATAATATCTCGATAAATTATTTAAAAAAAAACTTAAATTCACTTTATCTCAAAAATGGTTCACTTTTGCAAAATGCCTTACGTGACATAATTCACCGAAAATAACCTCCCCTACATCCTAGAAGGAATGTATTCAATAACCAATAACGATGTATAATGTAGGTATTGTAAAACTTTTCTCGCATTTAAACAGGTTTTATCAATTTAATATATCTTTAAAACAATGTGAGACTCCACATTTAATATGTTTAACATTATGAATTACTCGAAGTTGTAATAGCGCCCTACTTAGGTAATACGTGTTACTGGTATAAAATATAATTACACGTATTGGAAACGGAAGTGTTCATAAATATTAACAGTATAATTTAAGTTAAATTCGTGATATCAAATTATAATAAAAGAAAGGATTATGTATGATGTGTTATGGTATCCGATCTAATATGACGTTTCACAAGAATCACTGAGATCTCGAAATTTTTAGATTGTAATATACGAGTACCTCAATACTTTTTTCCCCCTACGCTTATTGATTGACTACCCCTCGCTTGAAATGTGCACGCCATACGCCTTTATTCCATTTTCGAATTCAAATTCTGGATGTCCGTGACACACACAATGGACGAACGGTGTCAACTCTTCGGATTATAAGACCGTTTCCTATCGCCAACTTCTTTTATTACAATATTACTGTGTCGTCCTTACACGGGTTCCTTTGACTCCGGGATCTGCTATTTGTTTGTTACCGGCAAGGACTTGTTCCTTTTCTTGTGATGAATTAACAGGCACTTTGAATGATTCACCAATGCGAATTATCAGATTGAATACCAGTCGTGTCGTTTTGGTTCTAATTTTAAATTAAATAATCCATCTGTCCAGACCAGTGATTCCCAAAGTCGTCTAAATAGACCCCCAGGGATCTACGACAACTTGCAAGGGGTCTACAACAATTGTGAAAAAATTGAGGGTCCATAAGATGTAAATGGGGGTCCACGAGATGGTTCAACTAAATTGAAACCGAATATTGAAACGCAAATCGAATATCGAAATCGTCGGCGACCTTTTTTTATAGCTCATTTGGGAAAATCGGATAATCGAAATCTTCATCGCCTTTTTTTATTTTCCCAAATGAGCCAAAAAGAAGGGTCGCCAAACGGCGTTATTGAATTCCGTCTTTTTTGTTTCGGATTTTTTTGGCCTGAAAAAAAATCGATTTTAGGAAAGCAGGGGGTCTACACAAAATATAATAAATCGGCAAGGGGTCTACGGGACAAAAAAGTTTGAGAACCTCTGGTCTAGACTAACTAAAGGGATCATTTCAAAACATTAACTATTTTAGAGCAAATATATTTTAATGTTTTTGGACTTCATCCTCGTTGGCAAATTCTGTTTTATACCTTTTCTTGTAATATCAACCTACCTCCAGTGATGCTAGTGAAGAGAGCAATAAAACTGCTGCCTGTTGGATATACGAGTATACATCTTTTTTATATATTTCGAACATATTTAGTTTAAGAACCAAATTCTGCTTTGTTTAATATCCTTGTATTATCTTTTTTACGTATTTTTATTGTCAGGCATTTGATATTGTCCGCGGTAAATAAATTATGTGTATTTCCATGACGTCATTCATTGTTGAACAACCAAAATTGAGAATATTATTGATTTTCTCAATATCGTAGTCATATTCCGTCTACAAGTGTGTATCCACACTTGCTTTTTCCATGGATGGCGTACACCAAATAACAAATATATTATGAATCTACAAATCCATACACTTTGCGTCCAATTGTTCAATGGCAGGTTTATAAGAGTTTTATTTTAATTATTTTGTTCGACATGTTCATTAGTACTTAATGTTCAAGTAACGCAAAACATTCAACCGAATTAACTAGAGTAAAGTTAATTGATGTTGTGGGGATTGGTGGTGAGAGTTGAAAGTCGTCGGAGGTTTCAGCGTTTATTGCGGATCACAAGTAATTACACGTAACTGTATGATATACTCGTGATGGAGCGTGGCTGGATGTCGATAGCAGCGGGGTGGAGTCCGGGTGGTGAGTCGTAGAGGATGAGGGCTCGCTGGGCGGTATCGTCGAGTGGCTGGAGCGAGGAGTCGTCGGAGGTTTCTCGTACGTAGACTGGGTAGTGGAGACTCGTGTCTCTTCGAGATCGCGATACTGGCTGACGTTTAGAGTTGACTGACGTTTAGAGTGGACTGACTTAGCTTCGTAGCTCGGCGTCGGAGGGAGTCCGATACCTCGCGTCTGTTAGAAGTCGTAAGAGTAACTGATCCTATTGGGTGCTCGGAAGTACTGCTTTTATATGCTTTGGTTTCGTCATCTGATGACCTGATCCGATGACCTGACCTAGTGACCAACTTGAAGAATTCAGGGCCCGCGAATCATCAAATTTGATAATTAGGTCTTGGGTCAGCGTTTTTGTGTTTATTCGTGTCATATATTTCTTCATGCAACATGTTTATCTGGGTTATGCATTTAACCCCGACAATGAAAACGTCTGTTTTCTAGAGCTTTTGTAATATTTATTGATATGTTTCGTCTTGCTAAGTCAATATCAAATTAAGGCTACGGCATTTCAAAATGCCTTAACAAGGTGAGACATGTATCCCATAAAATAAAATAAAACTTCATGAAAACGTCACACTTTATTAATATTAATTGTTTCATATGAAATTTTCATCATTGTTCAATAAACAATATAGTAAAGTTATTGGAAAACGAGAATTTTAGCATATAAAAACAATTATATCTAGTTTTTAAACACTGCCAGAACGATAGTGAATAAAATGTTAGGTTCTTAAAAGGGTTAACGATGCATAATTGTTACCCTATTCTTCCTTAATTGATAAGTCAGATTATATCGTTATTATTTCTTCGTAATTCCTTTTTTGTCACAGTGGGCATCCCTGTTGGATTGATCTGTTTTGTATTCTGATTATTTGTTTTGCTTACAAATGAGATTTTTTTTATGTTGAATTTCGTATTTCGAAGAACTCATTATTTCCCGTTTCCGTACGTGGAAATATTTTTATTTTTCAAATGCTATCCTCATTCTGTTTGCATTACATCCCATCACATCTGCTTTGTTTCACAGATTTATCCGAGTGCATTTACATACATATTTATGTTCTCCGCAGTTTTCCATTGTGGGATATTCCAAATTTTCCTCGTCTCTTCACCGGTGCTAGGAGAGAACACTCAAGCATGTGAATACGTTATCAAAAGAATCTCATTGCACGTCCCATATTTTATACCCCATTCTGTATAACAAGGTCCCCTGCGTCGTGCTTCTCAAAGTGCTCATTTTATTTGCAAAACGTTTGATGTGTTAGTTATAAAAAAATCTTTATTTCTTGACATGAAATGAAAATGAAAAACAACGTGTACCCCTGATCTGTATATATTTATATACATACATATCACTCGGTTTGCAATAGTGTCACCAGTTTGTCGATGCCAGCGAGCCTGGCGAAACTGGTCGCTGTCGAATTAAAGACAAAAGTGAGAGTAGTTAAAAAAACATCATTTTATTTAATTATTATGAAAAACAACGTTTTTCACGTTTTGAGCATTTGGCACTCTTCCAATGATGTCTGACACTCCTGTTATGTCTCTAATAGTGGTGTTTCTCACCCTGTCCGCTATATTAATTCCCAACATTGCTATTTCAATAGCTATTTGGACAATTCTCAATGAATCCCTTTTCTGTTTGTTGCTCTTATTGTTAGGGTATTTACGAATCATAATATAAATGGGCAAAAATTCGGATATCGCCAAGAAATAGTACGAGAATATTTTGAATATAAGAGAGTGAGAGAGGAATACTTCGTTTCTCTCTGAAACTAATTCGAAATGCACACGATACGCATGCCCTATAACGTTTTTGGATTATTTTAAATTTGGTTCTGATTATTTATGTGTGACAAAAATGTAGAATAACAACCATATTGTTAATTATGAACAACTAGCTGACCCGGCAACGCTTCGCTATTGCTAAATTCGAGTACATAAATAAACCCAATATATATTCAACAAATACAATTAAAGTTCAATAACAATTCGTTTATTTATTGGATTAAATGCCATGTGTATGGATGCAAAAATGTGTGTCTATATCTTTAAAACAAAGTTTCAATCCAAGCAAACTCGCTGTGAATTATAAACTTGAATACATATTACTAAGGTAATTGAAAAACTATTTTTTGAATATTTTATATGAAATTTAATAATCAAATAAACAATATTATATCACATTTGCAGAAAACATTCATTATATTAAAGAAACAAAACTCTTGATTTTGTTGTCCATGAAATTCACATCAGAGCCAATAAAGTAAGTTTCTACGATCGTGATTTCGGCACTGCGAGTCCGCTGGCGTGGAATAGTAATATAGATGATAATACTACAAAAGCCTCCCTTCCCGACTTCCACAACTGTATCCCTCGCCGCTCTGCGCCATTGACCTCCTGCCACTCGTTTAATGTCATCAGACCATCTTGCTTGTGATCTGCCAGAATTTGTGTAGCTGTTTCTCTTTCGCCACTCCAGGCCAGAAGATCTTATCACCCGTTGTCCTTGCTTTATGACCGATCCCATTCCATTTAAACATTAGTTATTTTACACGCTGCATCGGCAACTTTGGTCCGATCCTTGATTCATCAATTTTGGGCCCTGGAATTAAAAAAAAAAATTTTGAATTGCCATAAGGCGGACACCGAAGAGACGCATAAGGCAAAATTTAAATTTCCATACAATGAATGAATTACAACTGTTTTTCACTTGTTTGCTGAAGATATTCTTCATATAAAAGGCAGTTCATGCTATATGCATAATAATAATAATAATAATTAGGCTAATTTGTCAAATTAACTAACTAACTAACTAACCATCACGCCGTCTCCCCGAAAGTGTAAGCAGAGAGAATGGACTGTCACACTTTTACTGATGCGGCACTCCATCCTTCTCTTTTCGCCCCGCGGGAGGCGCGGTGTGATGGGTTGCGAACCTCATCGCCACCAATAGGCATCTCCCGCGCACACTTCGATCGTCCAACACCCACAAAATAAATCTAAAACAAATAATATAAAATACAATGATATAAAATAAAATAACAAAATAAAAATAATTTTACACAAAATGTTCTTTTTAGACGGTGCACATATTGTCTATTTAATTTATAATATGTTCCACGTATCCACTGTTTTTTAATTTAGCACATAATGTAATAACACATAATGTTTTTTTCGATGTTGCACATGTTGACTTGGACGATCCGGACATTTGTGTTTATTTAATTTATGTTACACGTATCCACCATTTTTTAAATTATCTGTAGTAAGGCACTTAACCAGCAAGAACTTGAAAATAATATTGAAGAAATGATTCAAATTGTCATTGGAACAAATGAAAAATTTATTTCTACACCTGTCAAAATTCTTTACAAAAACGATAAAACTAATAAAACCTTTTAATCTGATTAATTTGTCAAATTAATTAAACTAATCAGATTTTAAAGGTTGGTCATGTTAGAAGTCGGAGGAATCGACATGCGTGTATGACTCGTTGTATGAATGTGGAGGAAGCTAGAGAGGTTTGCCAGGATAGAGTAGTGTTATGGTCCATTCTCTCTGCCTACCCCTGTGGGGAAACGGCGTGATGGTTTGTTTGTTTGTTTAATTTGTATAATCGCCGTTTTCGTGAATAGCTCACCTCAAGGGCGCTTTGACATTGTTTTTAGTCATGAAAGGTGCATGTGACAACAGCGAAATCACGATCGTAGAAACTTAATTTATTGGCTCTGATGTGAATTTCATGGACAACAAAATCAAGAATTTTGTTTCTCTAAACATATGAATGTTTTGTGCAAATGTGATATAATATTGTTTATTGATATACAGACAACCGTTGTTAACATTTTATGCGATAATTTGAAAAGGTGGGTTTTTAGGTGATATTTAAAGTCTGTCGGATTGTCAATGCATCTGAGGCGTGCAGGAAGCATATTTCAGGCGGACGAACCTGCTACTGTGAAAGCCCGAGCAACACAAAATTCAGATATGTAGGTGGCACGTTTGGGAATGTGCTTAATTATTGTCTATAAACTGTAAATTTAAAAACCTTACCTGAAATTAATAATGGAATTTTCATATATGAATGAAAACTACTAAAAGTAGCTTATGTGTAATGTAAAAATGTAAAAATGTAATGTAAAAATTACTTTTAAGTTGATCAGATTGAAGTTTTTGGTTCGACATCATTATTAAATCATTAGGGAGTTTATTAAATTCTGTAGAGGCTATAAATTGTAAGGATTTTACACCGAATCTAGTTGAACGCAATGCTTCTTATTCTGTGAGCGCGTATCATGTTGGTGTACGTCCGTATTGAATATTGGTCGAGTATTAGAGCGCGTTGATGACTTTATTATTTGTATTATAGTTTTAGTGATCTCTAATTTTGGATGGATTTGAAATGGAATTATTTTCGTCTGAGAATATAGGGCCCTTACATGAGTGTACCACGGTAGACGGAAAATATTTCTAACAGCCCGATTTTGGATCACCTGAATCTCATTAGCTTTCTTCTTTGTAATAAAGCCCCAAATACAGGAAAGGTAAGACAGATGAGAATGTATCATGGAGTAGTAAACATAAATTGTCTATATTCTTATGTAACGAATTAAACCAATTAATCCAATTTAAACCTGTACATACCATTCCAAATTAGTTCATAAAGATAACAACATTGTCTTGTGATACGCATATATCGAAGTGTGGGATCCATCCTCTGGACATGCGAACTCCAGTATCTTCTGCGTTGTTTTCCCCATCCTCTGCACATGCGCAATTGTCTTCCCCATCCTCAAGCAAATGAAATAACCTGAAATCAATTTCATTATCTTTGAATATTTTAAATCTCAGCATAATGTAGAATTTAATGGTCAAAAATGGAATATTACTGGACTCTTCTAACTGAGGCAGCTAATGCTGCATATAAGGATATGTTTACCTATCACAGCATTTGTTTTCAGAGAAAAACTAAAACAGCTGAAGTAACTCATAGTGTATTTGGGTATGTGTGCTGCTGGAATTACTCAGTGGAATGGAAAATAAAGAAGAATTGCAACATGCAGATGCACCAATATGGCTCATTATCAAAATAATTTCAATCCCAATACAAAAATATCCCCATTAGACCAGTGGTCTCTCACAACCAGGCAATTATTTTATCAAAACTTAATATCTAATCCCAAAGATATAGATTTTCGCCCTGCCAGAACAATTTTACATTAAAACAACATTATTAAAATAGATTATACCAATTAACTAATTATTACACAACGAAACGTCATAACCTAAAATGACACGTAAGTAAAACGAATAAATTGATATTGTATATCATTAGAACTTTCTTATCGTTGCTGTGGTAATTTAAATATTTCCCTGACCAAAGTACGCGTATAAAGAACACCTTTATGTTTGAATTCATCAAATGTCATATTAATTGTATTTTAAATAGCTAATTAAAATCATAATAATTAAATAACATTAATAAAATAGCGCAATACCATTCAAAATTCTGCCAGTTGTTTCTCGCCCGCTACTCCAGGGTGCATCTTATCATCCGTTGTCCCTGCTATATGACCGATTCCATTCCGATCTCTGATTAATTAATATTGTTTCCTAGAAATAAAAAAAATAATATTGGAATTGGCATAAGGCGGACATCGAAGAGGCGCATATGGCAAATTTTCAACTTCCATACAATTAATGAATTCCAAGTGTTCACTAAGCAGTATATTTAAAAAAAATACTCGAGGCTCTTGATCGAGCATTGCAAGAGTTGCGTGGAAATGTGTTAATATTATATGTAGGAGATTTTAGAAACTTTACCTGAACGGCAAAAATAACTATCAAAAACTATGCTAATCAATGCAGTTATGATTGTGCTAAAGAAATAACAAAAATTTTACAAAAGCATTCATTACAACCAGACTCCTTCATATAAATTGTCTATATTCTTATATATACAAAATAAACCAATTAATTCAAAATTTAAACCTGTACATATCAAAATATAAACATTGAACTTACGGAACTGATAATCGCCGTTTTCGTGAATAGCTCACCTCAAGGGCGCTTTGACAATGTTTTTAGTCATGAAAGGTGCATGTAACAACAGCGAAATCACGATCGTAGAAACTTACTTTATTGGCTCTGATGTGAATTTCATGGACAACAAAATCAAGAATTTTGTTTCTCTAAACATATGAATGTTTTGTGCAAATGTGATATAATATTGTTTATTGATATACAGACAACCGTTGTTACCATTTTATGCGATAATTTGAAAAGGTGGGTTTTTAGGTGAGAATTAAAGTCTGTCGGCTTGTCAATGCATCTGAGGCGTGCAGGAAGCATATTTCAGGCAGCCCGAGCAACACAAAATTCAGATATATAGGTGGCACGTTTGGGAATGTGCTTAATTATTGTCTATAAACTGTAAATTTAAAAACTTTACCTGAAATTAATAATGGAATTTTCATATATGAATGAAAACTACTAAAAGTAGCTTATGTGTAATGTAAAAATGAGCCGGTTTTCATTCGCCACTCCAGGGTACATCTAATTCACTGATCATCCGTTGTTTGATTGATCTAATTCCATTTTAACGAAGTTATTTTGCACGCTGCATCGGTAATTTTCGTCCCATCTCTGATCCGTTACTTTATTTTCCTAGAAATAAACGGAAAAAGTCATAAGAATTGTGTCATTCATTCATATTGTAATTCATATTGTATATCATTAGAACTTTCTTACCGTTGCTGTGGTAATGTAACAATTTCCCTGACCAAAGTATGCGTATAAAGAAAACAGCAAAATAGAATAAACTGAAAATATATTTATGAATTAGAAATATAAATATTATATTATACTTACGGAAGCAAGTTTCTTCATATTCTTGTAGAGCTTCGACGTCCAATATTTTATATTTTCGCTATCATCCTTTGAAATAACCTGAACAATTTAATTATCATTGAATATTTTTAATCCCAAAAACTTCATAACCTAAAAGTACCGAAACTTCATACCTACAAAATATTACGACGTACAAAGAGATTGTGACAGTTCAGAGACCACGTGACCAATCGAACGGCTAGAACTCTAGAAAACGAATATCATTAAGTAATCACCGTCGAACGTAAGAGAAACGAATAAGTTTCAGCCACACGAAAAAATAAAATTTCGTTCATAACCTCAAATTGACGCGTAAAAATTATACTCGCCAAAATTAAGAAGTATAATTACCTGTCTGCATTAGTGTACATTAAAATATGGCCAATAAAATATACTGTACCAATTAAACAACCAATTATTTTAGTACGTAATAAGCAAAACGTATTAAGTATTATACATCCCAAAGTAAAACGCAATATATTGGACTGTCAGAAAGCAAAACACATTGTTGCCACTACACAAAATTACATGGAGACTGAATTCTCTCCAGACCGTGTCAAACGAATATAGACTCAAAAGATTGATACTCAGGTGATACGAACATTAAGGTCTATATTCGTTTGCACTACGAAAATTTTCAATTAATTGATT
Source organism: Lepidostoma basale (assembly GCA_022606425.2). NCBI lineage: Eukaryota > Metazoa > Arthropoda > Insecta > Trichoptera > Lepidostomatidae > Lepidostoma > Lepidostoma basale. Next base: position 46,396 of record JAHDVF020000024.1, read on the forward strand.
AATTTATAAAGTTAATTAGAGCTCGATTAATAACGAAAATATGCCTATGACGACCGCTAAATTCCAATTAGTCCATTCCCCAAGATACAGAAGGATCAGCTCAGGAATAACCTCAGAAATAGTCGACACACACCCGGAAGATCGCCTTTTATTTATATAGATAGATTTAACGTATGTAAAATAAAAAGATTTACATTAAAGTTAAAACATACTATTAATTTCGATGGTATATTGAACCAAGTTTTCAATGGGAACAAAATATTAATTTCCGTGAATATTTAACGATTATAATATAATTAAACAATAAAGATTATTTTATATAATATATGTAGATACTTAATGTGTTGAACAATATTTTTAAACGTTGTATACAACACGAACTATATTAAACAATTAATATTTAAAAAAATAAAAAAACATGTTTCGGACACACAGACCCTTCATCAGTGTTATAAATATTTTAACAAATTTTTCGTGAATGAAATTTTTAAACTGAATGTGTTGTTCAAGAAACATAAAATAATGAATATACTGCCAAAGGCCAGATCAAAACATGGCCTATTTGAAGGAGTCGATTTTATTACCACCTGCCTTGCATGCATAATTAATGATGCCTCCTTTTGGGCCGTTTGAGCAAATATTTAGTCTGCAGCATTGTCTCGGCCGGCGGAGCGGATGCGCCCAATAAAATATGGTGGACCCGCCCGCATTGCTCTTGTCGTGCCACGGGTCGATCAATCACGGCCTCTGCACCGGCCGCTGGCACTGCCCGTCTCCTGACCGCGGGGCCCATTCCTCATTTTATACACACACGTTTAACTAGTAAAAAACATATATAAACATATGTTTAAATTTCATTTCATTTCATTTATTTATTTTAAACATACCTAAAGCATTACAGATTTTTTTTTCTTCCAATACACTAAAGATACAAGTAAGAGATACACAAAAACTAACTAACTAACTAACCATCACGCCGTTTCCCCGAAAGGGTAGAGAGAAAGAATGAACTGCAACACTTTAATCGATGCTGCACTCCATTCTTCTCTTTTCGCCAACGCGAGAGACGCGGTGTGATGGGTTGCGAACCTCATCGCCACCTATAGGCATCTCCCGCGCACACTTCAATCATTCAACGTCCGCATAATAAATCTAAAACAAATAATACAAAATACAATGATATAAAATAAAATAACACATAAAAATAATTAAACACATAATGAGATACACAATAATATACATAATAGATACAATACATAATAGATTAATAAAAAAGAGCGAGAAACATAAGATGCATGACAAATTAATAAAATAAATATACCATACAATTATAATAAAGATAGTACTTCCCTCAGATGAGCCAAACTATCACAAAACATGTCAAACTCCGAGGTGATACGACTAAGCAAAGGTATTGCTCTACCTACCGGCATAACCATTGGCAGGTTGGTTCTGCATCGTGGGAGATAAAACAATCTATGGCCCCTTTGTCGAAGATAATTATCAGGGACGAACAGACCTACATCACTCAGGATATCTGAGTTGTGTATACAACCGCCTATCAGTCGAAAGAAATGGACACCCAAGTGAATGTCTCGTCTCCTCTCGAGTGACTGGTAGCCTAGCATCCCTAGCAAGAGCCACGGGTAATATCCATACTCCCTAAGATAGAGGTATCGCAGAAATTTTTTCTGTACCCTCTCCACCATCAGGGAATATCGAACCTCATGCGGCGCCCAGATAATGGAAATGGTTTTACTGAGATTTTTATTAATATATCGACCACGTGAGAAGTCGGAGAAATCGACGTGCGTGCATGACACGATGTATGAAGGTTGAGGAAGCATGAGAAGTATGCCAGGAATCAAATCAAATCAAATCAGTTTATTTCATCAACAGATATTACAAAATTATTTTTTAAGGCATCTATTGTGAGCAGGTAAAATAACATATTGTGTATAGTATACTACCAGAAACGCATGAGAGATAGTTCAACATTAGGAAGACAGGATACTCTCCAGAATTAAGAGTGGCTAGATTTTTTTTCAAATTAAAATATTTGTCACAAATATGTTTAGCTTTGCGAGGGCATTTTCAAAGTACTAATATTTCTATTTACATGTAAATTAAAATCTCTGTAAGACTAATTAAACCATCGCGTTTATATAATAATTTATAATAGAGATTTACAAAATAAAAACCACAACCATCAATTGAAATTTTATTTTATGGCAATGACATTTGATAATGCCTTAGTAAGGTAAAACATGTCAATATAAAAGCTTTCATTCGTATTAGTTATATTTATTGTTTCTTGATCAACGATGTAAAAAATCACAACCTATATGAATGAAAACATTTGTTTTCTAGAAGATTTATTATACGAGTATGTTATGAGAATGACATGTTTCACCTTGCTTAGCTATTATCGAATGTAAAGAATTTTGATAATACCTTAGCAAGGCGATACATAAAATTCTCTTAAAAATACAATAATATTTTCTAGAAAACTTACGTTTTCATTCGAATTAAGAATTACATAGTGTGAACGCCTTAAGTTCAAAAGTATTTTTATTGTTTTGTTCATAACGTCCTGCTTTTTTCTCTTATGTTAGAGTTCATCATTCAAAGATTATTTAGAATTTCATAGTACCTATATTTGTTTTTAATTCTTGGTATGTTAAATAAATAATTGATATTTGTACAAAAATGTACCGTAGCGTTGTGTACGATTACTTAGAATTATTGATTGGTTCGTCCTTTATTTAGAATTCAAGTGTCCGTTAGTATAATACAATAGTGTTCCGTAAACAGAGAAGGTTATGACGTCACGAGGAATAATTACGGTGAAGTGGATTTTTAAACGTATTTCCCATTCGGTCTTATAGTCAAATATTAAACGCATTGTGAAACATCCGCCATCATGTTGCGGATGGGAAAAAAAAACAATGAAACAAACCTGATTTATTAATAGCGGGAACGTGTTTTACCAATATCCTAATGATTTATAATATTCGATGTCAATTATCATCCTTGCTCTATATAATTTAATCATAAAATTTCAACGAAAAAAGTTCAAGATGTTCAAGAGTTCTTCTCATTTGTCATGCCGGGTCCCCCCGACTTCAAGACTATCACTTGAGAGTAATGTTTCTTTATTGGACAGTTCTAAACAGCGCATAGATGGTCATCGAGGTTTTTATTTATTTATTTACATTATATAATATATTATAATATCACAATTTATTCTTATTCACTGAGAGTGTTGCGACAGCTGTTTCGCCAACCGATGTTGGCATCATCAGGTGTTACAATAAACTGAAGTAACAAATAATCAATTTTCGTTAGTTAAATTTTTTTGTGTATATAAACTGCAACGAGTTGAAGTTTCGTCACATTTGATAATGCCTTAAAAGGGCGAAACATGTCATTCCCATAAAACTGACGCTTTCATTCGTAGTAATTATTTAATATGGAAATTTCCATCATTGTTCAAGAAACAATAAATAATCCATTTATAGCATCCAACACTGGGTTCGATGATTTTCCAAATTCCTGTTTTTTTATTTCTTAATTTTTTAAGTAATCGTAAGAAGCGTATACATTAAAATTATATGTATAATATTTGTATTTTACTACAGCATAATTTAAATAATAATAAAATTTGTTTAGTTTATTGAACGAAATCAAGGAATAGCACCCGAGATCTTCAAATCTGATAGCTGCCTTTTATTTGTATGTAACCGGAAGATGGCCCGTGTCGAGATAAAATAATGGAGGCTGGACCCCCGTTCAGGTGATACCCAATCAATTCCACATTTCTCCCCCCATCGCTCTTTACCTACCCCCTGTTTCTTTTGGTTTTTGAACTATCGAGTGAGTACCAGTTATTTAGATATTGTTTCTTATATCTTGTTTTCGTTATTTGAAACTTGATAGCCATAGAGTTTTATATAGAGCACATGTTACGTGCGTATCCATTACTAGCAAGTATATAACATATTAGGTAGAAATATAATATTTAATTAGGTAGAAACAATTTCGAGAAAGAAGCCGACCGAAGAATTCAGTTGGGTTGGGCGGCCTTTGGAAAATTACGTCATGTTTTCACCTCTAAAATACCACAATGCCTCAAGACTAAAGTCTTCAACCAGTGCGACTTGCCATTCATGACGTACGGAGCCGAGACGCGGACACTGACAAAAGGTCTAGTCTACAGATTCAAGGTCACCCAACGCGCCAGAGCCGTTCTTGGAATAACCTTGAGGGACAGATTTAGAAACCAATTTATTCGACAACAAACCAAGGTGACTGAGGTGGCTCTGAGGATGGTCGGGCTTAAGTGGCGATGGGCTGGCCGTGTCTGTCAGAGAACCGACGGCCGATGGAGGAGATGGGTTCTGGAGTGGAGACCACGTACATGATTCCGCAGAGTTGGACGTTCCGCTGCCCGCTGGACCGACGATCTGAAGAGGATTGCTGGACATGGATGGATGGGAGCGGCAATGGATAGGGGGCGGTGACGTGCTTTGAGAGAGGCCTATATTCAGCAGTGGATGAAAACGGCTGATGCTGATATAACATATAGATATTTCAATTAGGAACCAATCTCATTCTAAAGACTCAAACGCATTACGCTTTTAATCATTCTATCGTGGTGAAGAAATTTAAATAGATTTTTATAATATCTCTTCCTGTGGGATTATGGTAGTAATCCATGGCTTGTTTTTTTGTTTTTGTTTTTGTCAATGCTCTTTAGTTACAATCATATCACAATTAATTAACAACATGCCAATAGATATGCCAGTTTCAACGGATGTCCAGATAATGAGCTTATGCTTCATCAATCATTTTCTTTTTTTTCTTCGTCAGCTTGTCTCTACTTGTCTCTACTCTATCCTGATATACCTCTCTACCTTCCTCTACATTCATACAGCGAGTCATACACACACGCCGATTCATCCGGCTTCTGACATGACCAACCTTTAAAATTGGATTAATTTGGTCATGCCATGTTTTCCTCGGTCTACCTCGACTCCGTACTCCATTTACATCGTTAATGTATACTTTTTTAATCAATTAATCAAATATTGAATGTCGGTCACGTGAGGAGTCGGAGAAATCGACGTGCGTGCATGACAAGATGTATGAATGTAGAGGAATCGAGAGAGGTATGTCAGGACAGAACAGTGTGGCGTTCCATTCTTTCTGCCTACCTCTCCGGGGAGACGGCGTGATGGTTAGTTAGTTAGTTAGTTAGTTTAGTTTAGTTTTTTTAACCATTCTTATGTCCGAACATATGTCCGAACCAACACAGCTATCCTTTCATAATTTTGTTCATAATACCTTCTTTCGCTCTACATTCCTTTCTAATATCAGCATTATGTATCAACAATTATTTAAATAAATAGATATCTTATTTATCCAGATTTTTTGATTGGTTCTTAAAGGTGTGACCAATGACATAGTAATCAATATAAATGTTTGGCAGTGCCGGTACCTACCAAGGCCGTGTTGCCTGTGCTGCCGATTATTCCGGGTGATTTACGACGCGGAGAGGAATTCTCCAAATGCTTACGGACCCCAGTTCCAACAATGGGGACGTGGAAGTTGTGAATTAATCGTGAGAATTCTCCGGACATTGTGTTGGAGCAAACAGGAAGGTCAGATTACTGCACTTCTGCCTTTACTTAATACTTCCTGCCTCCGTGCGTATTATCAGATGGATACATAAATAAATATACATATACTGCATTAGAACATGCGTATTGAACCCGCCTTTGCCTCCCTAGAGCGGGTTACTCCAGTTGGGAGGTATAAGAACCATAAAACAAAAGTAAATTATATTTTTAAAAAAATTTACAAGTATTTAAAAAAATTATACAATAAAAACAGTCAAAACATAACTAACTAACTAAATAACCATAACGCCGTCTCCCCGAAGGCGTGGCAGGCAGAAAGAAAGGACTGCCACACTTTTCTTTCCTGACATATTTCTCTCGCTTGTCATGCACGCGCATCGATTTCTCTGACTCCTCACGTGGCTGAAATTCAATATTTGATTTATTTGATCGTGCCACGTTTTCCTTTGTCTTCTTTTATTTCTAGTTCCATCGTTAACATATATATATTTTTACCATTCTTCATTCATTCTTGCCATGTGTTCAAACCATCTTATTGATCCTTTCATTATTTTGTTTATAACACAATCCTTAATTTAGTTAAAACATTAATTTTGTTATTTGAAATTTCATTAGTTCATTGTAAATAATGAAAATAAAACAAAAAAATATTTAAAAATCTTAAAATGTATATTTGCTTAAAATCCACTAATGCGTGTGTCTTCGGTTGGTTTCGGCAGCTCGCTGCCATCTTCTGGTGATCGTTAAAAACCAGAAGATGGCAGCGAGTTGCCTAAATCGGTCGAAGACACAAATTTTAGTGGATTTCAACTAAATATACATTTTAAAACTATTTTTTAATTTTTTTTTCTTAAGTGAAAATGGTTATCTGCTTTATGGATATCATCAATTTCCAGCATACGTAAATTGAAATGTATTATGACGTCATAGAATTCATTGAAGCTGGATTATTGGTGCCTTGACGCAAGTAGCCACAATACCATTACACTCATTTTAAAAAACAAGAAATCAAGAATAGTGTCTTTTTGGGAGCATCGGCGACTGTAGAGATTTTTAAGATATGGTCCTTTATGAATAAGAATAAAAATTCGATATTTATTGTTGTTGTTATTATTTCGCTTTTCCAAGGCATCCGGAATTAAATCATTGACGATTTTTTATGAATAAATGTTTCGAAGATTTTACGCCTTTATCGTAAGAACGATATAAACTCAAAAATGGAAAACATAGTGTTTTAATTCACAAAAAATCTTCATCGCGGAATTCCTCACTGTTAACGCATTAATTCTATCGAAAATTAATTAATTGATATTACTCAAATAAATTATTTAAGCACATACGCATGAAGCTGATTGATTCAAATTTATTTATAAACACTGTAAAAGTTCAGCGGTGCGAATTCGGGACACCGCGCTCAGTCCTGTAGGTAGGTGTACTTAAGCTGCCTAGACACACCAATCTTTTTATTATTTTTCTATGGAATCAAGTTGATTCAGCTTCCGGCTATAATTTAGCGCTAAACTACACAGCGTTATTTTAATCCCAGTGCGCATGTTGATTCTTCCCATGAAATATGAATGAATCCTGTTTTATTATAGGACAGCGGATTTAGCTATTTTTTCTTTGAGATTCCGATGGTACCTTCCAACGGAAATATTCGCCTAGCCCGAAGTTACTGTCGAGACGAAACGGTGCGTAACTTTTCGAATTTCGAATGCTTAACTCATTTCAGCTGTTAAGTTTCTGATGCCTTTTATGTCTGGCCGGAAATAATTTTTGATGACGAAATTATGAAGAATACGGTAAATGTAATTTTAGAGCTAAGCATTTCGTGTTGCCAGTACACGCAGTGAATTTGGCCTTTCAAGTGGCTTTTTGTTTTATAACTTAAACGATTTCTGAGGACTAGAGATACTGAGGATGATACCAGGTAAGACACTAAGATACCGCGCGAGGAACACCAGAGTATTAGAGATACGTAAGGTTGAGGATATTAAATATGAAGGATAGAGTACTGTGGCAGTGAATTCTCTCTGCCTAACCGTGAAGTAAACGGCGCGATGGTTTATTGTTGTTGCTGTAATATATAACATGAAAATAGAAATACAATCACTGAAGAAAAATATGGCAGTACATAATGGAGTTCTTGTGTCAACGCTTATATATGGGAGTGAATCTTGGAGCTGACAAAAGATTGATGAAAGTAAAATAAATACCATAGAAATGAGATCAATGAATGGAAAACGATATATGATGAACTAATGCACGTGATAGCATCATAAGTAAAATTAAAAAAATTATCTCTGAGATGGTCTGGACAAAATAGTTAAAAAGTTGTATACAAGCAGTGTGAGTGGGAAGAGAATCCATGAACGACCAAGGAAATCATGATATGTCCTAATGTATATATTTTTAAAGACGACATAATTCAGATTGGACAATATGACGAACGTGCATGTTATGATGTATGAATGTAGAGGAACCTAAAGTGTTTGTCAGGACAGAGCAGTATGGCGGTCTATCCTCACTGCCTACGCCTTCGGCGAAACGGCATGATGGTTAGTTAGTAAAGACTTGCATAATTACCATGTTAAAGATACGGAAATACCGTAACACGTTGCTATCAGGATGTATTTAACAAGGTATGGTAAGTATGGTAAGTGCAGTTCAGTGATAACGTGCGAGCTCATGTAGGTTTACAAATATTGGATCATTCCCCCCGCATACCACGTAAATTCTTTCTGCGGCGGTTATTAACCCATAACATTGATTTCTCTCACCTGCGTGATTTTTATTTGATTATTTAATTTGAGTACGCCGAGCGAGATGGCTGGCTTGTAGAATTTCTCCTTGTGGGTAGTTTCTGGAAGCCCACACCACGTGGGCGCCGCGTCGCTCGGACGATTTTTTATTTACAGGTGTCCGTTCACCTCCTTACTTGACGAATTTATCATAAATATTCCCGCGTGGGTAATGCCGATATTTTAATTACACGGAGTGCAGCAAATGTAACGCTAATCCGAGATGTAATAAACACACATTATCTCGTATCGGGAGCGTAGGCACCACACCCGTTACAAGAAATTGCGTTCTCCGCTAGCGCTACATACAGACGATCATTAGAGATTTCTTCTGACATAGCATGAGTGACTCGAATGACTGGTAGTGCCACGGTCGGACGTAACCTGCTGGAGGGTATAAAATCTATCATCGGCGATCCCTCGTGTCCGAGGAAGACTATCCATCACGATTGTGGGTCCGCATGTGACCGAAGAACCTAATCCTGAACCCACACATTCTGGGGCATCTGGGGCAGGGGAAGGCGCTTATAATGGATCCATCACCGTTCCCGGTGGTCTCTCTTTTCTCCTTCTCTCTGCGGCGTCGTCTCTGCTATGTGCTTCAAAGTACTGCGTGCCTTTATGTGCTGTTATTCTCCACCTAGGTCTGTCTTCACACAACTTCGATGTTAGTCTTTTGGAGGTTTGCTTTAAGGGAGTTTCCTCTGACCACCGTGTAAACGTTTCCCTTTGGTCAACTGAGAGTACATAATTTTCCTTTGGAGTCTTGTCTCAGGCATTCTGATGACATGACCAGCCCAGCGCGGTTGTATCTGAATGATGGCAGCCTCAATACTAGTCATATTGACCTCAGAAGTATGATGTCATTTGTCCCTTATAAAATCTATAAAATACCATGAAACGTCACCTTGCACGACAACACCAAGACTTCCAGCAAGTGTGACTCCCTGACGACCTAAAGCGGTCCTCGCGACCATTCACTTTACCATCAAGGTCATTGCAAACAGGGAGAGGGCGTATGGCGTATCTTCGGCGCCACAAAAACAAAACCCACCAGCTAATGTAAGGTAATCATTACAGAAAATCGTCGAAGTCAACGGGAAACTACACCAGTGTCTTCTCAGGAAATCACTGTGGCGAGAAAGCATTCGCCACAGTGATTGCCAACGTCAAGGGTGTCTGACACAGTACTTTAAGATGAAAATAGCACATTTATGTGGTATTTAAATGTGTTTTTCTCGTATACCCTTCGTTGATTTCCAGTGAATGCTGAATATTTTATTTCGGAGAATTTTCCACATCAAAGATTCTCTAACCAAACAATTGTTACTTTTTTTAATAATTCCAGGAAGGCGTATCCTTATATTCGTAATACATAATAATACATTTACTGAAAATGATACAAAATATGCTATTTTTACACGTGCGAGGAAAACGTGGCACGATCAAATAAATCAAATATTGAATGTCGGCCACGTGAAATGTCGGAGGAATCAACGTGCGTGCATGACACGATGTTTGATTGTTGAGGAAGAGAGAGATGTATGTCAGAAAAGAACAGTGTGGCAGTTCATTCTTTCTGCATACCCCTTTGGGGAAACGACGTGATGGTTAGTTAGTTCGTATGGTTTAAAATATATATACATGATAATTCTGAATCCGAAAATAGAATAGCGGATTTAAAATAAGATTATCTGTATTCCTTCCACTATCAGAACAATGAAATTAGTATGATGCCTATTTAATTGTATCTCAATAGAGACGAAGACGCAAACTGGAAACTGAATATGGATGATCAAGGTGTTTACGGGACTTATGACCTGTCATTGATAAGAAGTGAATGGGGTGCGAATGAAAGTGCAATGAACAAAATAATGAAAGGGTCGTTAAGATAGTTTGGACACATGGAAAGAATGAGTGAAGAGAGAATGGTGAAGAAGTTATATGTAAACGACGTGAACGGAGCTAGAAATAGAAGAAGGCCGAGGAAAACGTGGCACGATCAAATCAATCAAATATTGAATGTCGGTCACGTGAGGAGTCGGAGAAATCGACATGCGTGCATGACAAGATGTATGAATGTAGAGGAAGCGAGAGAAGTATGCCAGGACAGAACAGTGTGGCGGTCTATTTTTTCTGCCTATTCCTCCGCGGAGGCGGCGTGATGGTTAGTTAGTTAGTTAATGTTATTCCCATGAAACAAAATAAAACTTCTAGGAAACAGACATTTTCATTAAAAAACATATGTACGAGTATTTGGTTTCTAATCACTCTGTAGTTTTAGTTCAATAACCCAAGTCTGAGATAAATTTCCTGCCGACAAATATTTCACAAGAAAAGAAAATTTTCACAATGGATCCTACGTATCATATATCCGCTGATATTATAACACGACACTTCTTCTTTGTAAAGTAATGTCATCTCACAAATCACGCGAAATCGCTCCACGTACCACCCGAATGTCTCGCGCCTCTTACCATTCACAATCTTGTCTCCTTGTATGCTTTGACTAAGCCTCGTGTTTGACATAATTCACATACACACATTTTAATCACTCTCGTGGGAAGATCTGTCCTCGCAATAAGTAAATAATCTCGGCTTGTGTATCGTATATATGCACACATAACATTTCATATTTCATACCCAATTTAAACATTTATACTTTGTTCTACTATACCTTTTAACCGATCGCGAAAATTTAGATTTTTAGATTTAAAACACGTCTTAATGCTCCTTTGAGGTGATTACAACACAAAAACGGCGCTTTAAAAGTTAGCATATTATTATAAAGTATAACCATTCATCGATTTTTTTTTTACATAAAAGGAAATCGATAATTTTAACTATTAACTAAACCTCTAGCTGTTTTACTAAAGGAATAGACAGAGGCAGATTTTTTTATTATTTTACCTGGCGCCAAATGATAAGAAAAGCCGACCCCGAGTAACGGGAAGAAGCGAGGGGAAAAAAGAAGAAGAAGAATTTTTATTTTAGTATCCTTGCTGTTGTTTATCTCAAAGATATTACTAATTATTATTTAAAAATTCTAAACTGTTAAATCAAAAACTTTGTTTTATGTATCACAATTGTATTTTTATTTTTGTTACACCTGATGATGTCAACCTAGGTTCACGAAACAGCTGTCGCGAAAAATAAAAACACAATTGTGATACATAAAACAAAGTTTTTTTAAATTTTAAACTAACTAACCATCACGCCATTTTTCGGGAGGGGTAGGCAGAGAGGATGGATCGCCACAATGCCCTGTCCTGGCATACCTCTCAGGCTTCCTCTACATTCATACATCGTACCATGCACGCACGTTGATTATTCCGACTTCGAAAGTGGCCGCCTTTTAGTAATTGATTAATTTGGTCATGCCATGTTTTCCTCGGTCGTCCTCGGCTTCTTTGATTTATAATAATCTCTTTTAATTTAACAGTTTATAATTTAAAGTATCATAGTGTTTCGGCCAAAATAATGGACTTTTTTAAATAAATCTGTATTTTCCATTTAAATTAAAGTCTACTGAGCTGCACGGTCGAGCTCTGTGGTCCATCAGGGATTACCACTCATATCTCTCATATCTTAAACATTTTTCCGACTCTTTACATACCCGATAGCTAAAATTTGATTGATTTAATCGTGGCGCGTTTTTCTTGGTCTTCCTCGATTGATGTGCTCGTAATTAAGTCGGTTGGGTGAATCAACTATTTATGATATTCGGGGATCGAGTACAGATTTAATCCAGCTGATCTCATTATAATAGTTAAGCTAGAGTAAGCAGAGACGATGGAGTCCTCACCCACTCCTGCGGCGTTGCATCAGATCAGGCCGCAGCTTGTCACATTTGGGTATTATCAATTATGCCGGAGCTTGAGGTTCCATCACCGCCCACGGCTTCCCCATCCCACCTGACGGCGCACGGCCAGTTCTTTTGATACATTTTTTTTACTGTTTTCACCTCCAACATTCGTGTGGGACTCCCTCCCATGCACGGGCTTACATACACCAACTGCCATCGGCCTGGAACGCGGTACCATGTCCACTAGTTACACTTGCGACAAGTTTGATTATTCTAAACTCGATTTATAACTCTAAATTTTAATAATGGCTGTCCAAAAGAACTCATATGATATTACCTGCACGGTGAGAACTACAATACTTCACGTTTGAATTGTAAAATAATAATGAAATTATAATATGATTGAAATGTGTCGAAATGAATAAACTTGTATCAGAGAAAATTATAATGTATCTTATATTGTTATATCGATGGTATTACGCAGGATGCTATCTCCTACCACAACTTCATCCAGGTGCTGCTCCTCTTCACTTCTCCTCGCCTAACTGGTCATCCATTCCCTGACAATAATGTAGGACTTTATCATAAACCCTAAATCCCCCTTCGCCCTCTTTCGGAGGAGCACTCCAGGCCACACATTTAGCCCCATCTTAAAACAACTACAAAATCACATTTCCAATAATGTTTCCTACAGACGTAAGAGGAATAACGATTAGAGCTGAACCTCTGTAAGCCAGAAGATCCAATTCCAAGTCTTCAAAATATAACTTTTCCTATAATATTATGGGAATGACATGTTTCGCCTTTCTAAAGCATTATCAAATGTTTTTCATTTTTATCAAAATTACATTTGATAATACCTTAGAAAGGCGAAACATGCCGTTTCCATTAACTTGCATAAAACAGATTTTTCATTCGTGTTCATTATTTAATATGGAGTTTTACATCATTGTACAAGAAAAAATAAATAATTATTTTTACAGAAATATAATGATTGAAATCAATATTTAATTATATAATATGACGTTTATAGCTCTTCTTGAGTATTTAATATTGAGGTTAATGTACGCCACTGTAAATTTTATGGTCTGACAAGAAAACGCCTTGTTTCGCCTTAAAAAATGTATAATGCTATAGTAAAGTGATACTTTTCACTCTATAAAAATATTATATACATTTTAAATTTAGGCGAAATGTTTAAACTGTAATTTAAATATCTAATACGATTATTTCAAATTTGTTATTTCTGTTACTAAACGCAATTCTGATTCTAATTATTATTTTAACTATTTTGTTAAGCGCAGCGTGGGCATTCCGTAATTTTGACATTTTGTTATTTCGCAATAGAAATATCGAGTGTGTTCTGAGAGTACAAGTAAATCCAAATACCATACATCCCACAGCCGCCGGCGAGCGGAATACCAAACTTTCCTCGTTGTGTGTGGGTTTTCGCACGGATGGCTGGAAGAATGAGCCCAGAATGTGATCGCAGCAATCTCGCGATTGTCAAGTACTGAATGTAAACCACTTAAGAACACCGCCTTCACTACTTTTCTGTACAATAACAACCACATTATTATATAGAATACAGATTATAATGGAATATTGCGTAAAAATATGTCCATATTCAAGCAACGCTGCTTTTCATCGAATTCAATATGACATACATTATCTATTATGTTAATGCACCAACAACTTACTTACTCATAACTACAGTTTATTCTATATCAAAAATAAAATTATATAGACATATTTCGAACAAATAGTCCTTCTTCAGTAAAGATATATTTTTTTTAATATTATAAAATTGTTGTTGTTTACATGATCTGACAGATATTATAAAGATCAAGTCAAACAACAACAAGTTTATAATATTTTTAAAATGTATCTTTACTGAAGAAAGACTGTTTGTCCGAAACATGTCTATATAATTTTATTTTTAATATGAGTGTTGTATATACAAATTGTATAAAAAAGAAAAATAGAAATAAACAGTCTGTTCTTAAATTGAAATTTGTATTCTGAAAAAATAAAGTGAACTCTCTAGAATCATTCGAGACAAAAATATATCGATTAATCATTTTTTTTACGGACACTGCTAGATGTGCTTGCTAATGTTTTATTCATCACGGTAATAAAGTTAAAGCTAAGTGCCTAATTACATTTAATAAAAAAAAACGGTGGATACGTGGAATATAAATTAAATAAACACAAATGTCCGGATCATCCAGCTGACGACAAGTGCACCATCTAAAAAAACATTATGGGTTAAATTATTTTTATTTTGTTATTTTGTCACTCCTAGGCGATAGGTACATAGCTAATCTATTGCCATTTTATTATCGCGAAAATACTACACCAGACCAAAGACAGTGTGACAATTAATCTGCCATAGAGCAGCTTTTTATTGTGCGAAAAATATCTGTGACCAGTCCTAAATATTAACTAACTAACTAACTAACCATCACGCCGTCTCCCCGAAAGGGTAGGCAGAAAGAATGGACTGTCACACTTTTACTGATGCGGCACTCCATCGAAAAAACGAAAAAACGAATATAATTTTAACAGCAAAACAGTACAAACGTATTACGTGTCACAATTAGCTATTATAAAGTGCGACAACAATTAAATTGACAAAAAAAATCACTTACACACGAAATATCCTAAATATTACAATGTTATATATTTCCTTGGCGATAAAAGGAGTTTATCAAGAAATATTGTAGTATATATTTTTTTAATATTTGATTAAAAAATTAACTGAGAATAATGAACTAGCAGGTCTGCTTATAATGCAATCGCATTTTTATTACATCCAACCACACAATCGGTCGTCTCGCGTGTAAAGAATAATTACAGATTGCATTTTCTTTGTGCTTCCTCTTCCGGAACCTTTCTGATGTCATTATGTAAAACGTTTTTGTTTCGTTACTAATGTTTAGTCGTTTTATCTGCCGTTCGAGTGAAATTTCAAGTAACCTCAATCTCCGGGTCTTCGGTAGCGATGTTAATACTGTGCGGGTTATACCAACGGGTTTGAAATTTCAACACGGAGGTGATGTCCTTTATATTCTAGTTTCAGACAAATGCGAGTACATGACGAAAGGTCACTCAAAAAGCAAAATGTTGTAATTCTAATTTTCTTCCCAAATCAGCCTACCAGAAGGAAATCATTAAAAAATTTAATATGCCATACTAATTACTACATTATTATTAAGAACTACTGTCTATCCAAAATAGGACTATACCATGTAGCCACACCAGGTGGCTCAGAATGCAGACCTAATTATTTTATTCTATTGTGCTCCTTCTCACGGGCAATGAGCGTTATTATTATTAATATTTTTTTCTGAACTGAATTTTTTTATGGTTCAATTTAAATTTCGAAAAAAAGCAGCAAGCAGCGTCTTTTTAGCTCTCCTGGGCACACACATTCTGATCGACGATGTCCTAAGGAATTCAGAAGATGGCAGCGAACTGAAACCGATTCGCACTAGAAAAAGTGGAATCAAATTAATATAAATATTTGTTTATCATTATTTAATTTGGTAAACATGTATTGCACCCTATCCAATTTGATTGGATAAACCTTGTTTTTTGGAGAGAACATGCTAAAATTATATAGCGGACCCGACAGACGTTGTCCTGCCCGAACGTTGGCTTGCCTGCTATTATCGGGTTTAGCCGGCTGGTTCCGTACTGTTGCCGTTAAGTTATTTCAATATGTTTTGTCGTTCAATAATACATTCAATATGCACGCAATTGTGATACATGCCATGGATGGAAAATCGAAACACAGCGAACAGAATTTTAAATCTACGCCATGCTACTACGCAAGTGATTTACGCATGGTTAAACACAGAATTCGACATCAGCGCCATCAAAAGTAAACAAACATTACTATGAATTATTCTCAAAAGGTCAATTATTCCTGAACTTTTCCGAAGGTTTTTACGGTCACCCACCAGGTCCAATTGTGAATCTAAACTATCCAGGGACCCACTCAAATACACAAAAAAATTAATCAATACCGGGTTATGACGTTTAGGAGGAGTTTAACTACATACGCCCGTATAGAATAATTATATATATAAAGATTAGATAGAGTATTAATGATGAGTTCAACACTTAGATATATATTAATTGTTGAGGTTTTAGTTTTGTAAAACTCCATTATAATTATTATAATAATAAACGTGAATATTTAATGGTTTTACTTTGTTAGATATATATCTTATATAACTTAGATATATATCTTATTACAAATGGCTTCCAATTCGATTCTTCATAGACTGAATCAGCATGTATCGCCACCAGATGTGCGCATACGTGTACTGCGCACGGTACACCCAATTATTTCGCACCGTGGCACAATGGTGTAGTCGTGTGAACTAACCAGAAACTGTTTGCGATCGTTACGCGCCCGGGGCTGATGCGAATGCCATTGTGAAATCTTCCCAGAGCTTTTTCATTGCGTTGTCTTTTAGAGCACTCATTATTATTTATGCATATTTCCTCTCGCAGACAATGTTCTTTAATGTCGTGATGATGTGAAGACAGCATGGCATATATCTGTACTTTAATTTTAATGTTAACGGCATCCTGTAGTATAATGTTTTTTCTTCCGTCCTATCTTATATTTGAATTATATTAAGAACGCTTCGTAATAACACAACACATATTTTTATTTATTTATTATATATGTATAATATATACATAGCGTCTTGCAGAGAAATGGGTTGAGTGAAGGCGATACTCAGAATCATAAGAAGTACAGCCTGAGATCGAGAAGAACCGACCCCTACAGTCAACACAGACAATGAGTTGGGATAGCGCCAGGAAGAAGATGAAGAAGATATACATACATAAATAAAAAAATATTTTGAGTTGACACATCTCTAATTCATAATAATCTTCTTCTTTGCTAGCCTTCTTTCCTCCACTGCTGGATATAAGCCTCTTCCAATTTCCTCCACTCGTCTCCACTACTTCCATAAAAATGGCACTCTATAAATCATACAATGTATTATTATATTATATTTATTGTGTATCCGATGTGTACGTGTGTATCCGATATTTATTAAAATGTTTAATTATACATTATGAGATTGACGTGTTTAACGTCACTGTGGAATTTTCAATTTTGATTTTTGACATTTGGTGATGCCCTAGTAAGGCGAAGCATGTCACTTCGTAATAATACTATGCAAATTTCAGAAAGCATTCCTTTATATTAAATAGTTGTTAAAATAAATTATAAAATCCCTGTTAATTTATTCTTGATAATTTTTCTGTTTAAATACATACATTATTTTACAAATGTGTACGATATATTATTCATCATTTCTCTTTGTTTCTAAAAAAACAATTGAAAATATTATTAATTCCAAGCCACACTAATTACATCGAAAAAACTTATCTTTTGTTTGGGCAAGATGTATTTTCCTGAAATGAATTCATTCTTCTTCTTTGTATTAATGGGAACAATGTTTTATACGAGTACATCACTGGGTTGGCGCTTACATTGTATATTTCTACTCTTCCTTTTGCCTGACAACCTGACAGTGGAGATGAGTCAGGATGGAAAAGTTCGGCGTCTTCGTACGAGGAGGGCCGACCCCAGATGATGGGAAATGGCGAATATCGCATAAAATATAAAAAACGATGTCAGATGTAGCTCTCATGACTAAAACATCGTCAAAGCGCCCTTTAGGTGAGCTGTTCATGAAAACGGCGCTATACAAATTAGTATATTATTATTATTATAGCAATAATCGCCAGGAGCGGCGAGTCTGTGAGTTTTCTGGGCTTGTCGCATTTTTCTTGTCTTTTCCCTCCATTAAGATCATTAGCGTATATTTTCTTCGGCATTCTTTCAACGTGTCCAAACAATATTTGCAATTCTTTCATTATTTTGTCCGCAACGCTTTGATCCGCCCTACATTCTATTATTATATCGGTCTTTTGCACAATCGTATACACGCATGTATCTAAATAAGCTTATTTCAACTACATTTATTATACTTTACACTCTTCTTTTGTCAGTTTCTCGCTTCCAAACTTGATTGTTAGTACAATTGTATTTTTGGATTGCGTGTAGGAAACACACATATTGTCCCGTGATTGTGTGGGCTTATAAAACACCAAAACAATTATTTTAAATACCGACTGAATGTATTTTAAATCACGTGTGTGTAAAGCAAAGCGTCCACTAGCAAGCTAACTTCCGCAAGTGCTTTTCACCGTGTAAACAACATCATTATCCTCAGTGCTTCAACCCTCAGTGGGTATTAGATTCCTCCAAGAAACGTCTCCATCCTTTCCTATCTCTAGCTGTTACATTCCAGTGCTCCAGTACTCGACAGTCTGCCGCGACATCATCCAACCATCGCAGTCTCGGCTGCCGACACTTCTTCGCCCTACTGGGTGGTTAAACAACACTTTTTTAATATACTTTAAATCCCCCATACGGTATGAAAGTTCTGGTCAACGCAATGTGTTAATTTTAATGAACTTGACTACGCTAACATTCTAGTATATATCGTAAAGCTAATCCTTATTTATTATTGTGTTTTGTACGATATGCATGTATACTTATTTTATTTTTTTGTTTAGATAATAAGTTGTAATTGTAAACATGTACTTACTTACTTCCTATGGCCAAACAACTCTTGAAGAGTTTTAGCCTCCTTAATGATTTTTCGCCAAGCTCCTCGATCCTGCGCCTTTTGCTCCCAGTAGTCCGATTCGCCCAACCTAGCCAGGTCAGCTAGAACATTGTCCATTAGGCGCTGTCTAGGCCTTCCTAGAGGTCTTACTCCAGTCGGTCTAGACGCGTACAGGGTCTTGATTGCTCTGGTCTCTTCGGCTCGGCTCGTAAATATGTAACAATGTGAAATAATCGTATATATAAGAGTTTTATCCATTACTGACCAGAATTATTGGATCCAAGGATTCTCTTTACGAAGCAGTTTTATCTCGTTTCATCATGTTAGGTAGGTGTCCAGATTTCTGAGGCATATATTAAAACTTGGACTTGGACTTGGATCTTCTGGCTTACAGAGGTTCAGCTCACGTGGCTATTCCTCTTACGTCCTATGGGAACATTGTTGGAAGGTGATTTGTTGGGGTGTTAGTTTATGCGGGGGCATGATTTGTGTGGCCCGGAGTGTTCCTCTGAAGGAACGATTTTGCCCACAAGCGCCCGATTTTGGGCGCTTGTGGCGGCTGGAGGTGTTTGGGTCGTAATTTGAGAGGTCTTTTGTTGTGGGGTTAGGATGTGAAGGGAGTCCTTTGTAAAAACGTTCGGCAAGTTTCAGAAGTTCCATGAAGGCGCACCAAGCGATAAACGGATAGCCTTATTAAAACTGATATCAGTGTTTTGTATAATAATTGTGGTCTTTGTATTTCTGGAAAGTAGACGCGACTTAGGTACGCGATGTAGATTTGCTGCAAATATTACAGATAAGTTGAGGTTGCTACAACTTGCTGAAGTCGATACGCATGGCCTGTTTATACAGTGAAATATACTTGGGGAAGTTTTCTAGCTGGTGCAACCTTTGCTTAAGGCTCAAGCAGATTTAAATATACCTCCGATATTGAAATGTTTCCCTAACTAACCAGCGGGCACTTTTTAGGCGGGGTTTTGTCACGATATGCCGACGACCTTTTGAACTCGGATTGCAGCCTACAGCACGCTCATTGTGTTCGTATGTGGTACAAACATAATACGTCGCTCCGGCCTGAGAACGCGGTAATGTGGATATTTGTTCTGTTACAACAACTGTTCGTCTAATTATTTACTGTCGGCAATGTCGCTCCGTGTCTGTGGCAGCTGCAAGGTTAATTAATGATACGCACATCAAAACATTCCCACATATCTTCGCATTTCAAAACCTCTCCTTGTTCTGATATTACAACCGTTTCAACTTTGCGGGATACATTTTTAACGAATTCTGTTCATTGTTGTAGCTTACAAAATATGTAAATATGTTTTTTTAACTTGATAAGGTAGTGGGGAAGAACTCATTTTAAGTTGGTTATTAATCGATTTATTGTATTTATTTACATCTTCTTCTCCTTCTTTCTCTTTGCCATTTCCCATCATCTGGGGTCGGCCCTCCTCGTACGAAAACGCCAAACTTTCCTATTTTCACTCATTTCCACTGTCAGGTTCTCGTGTTGGAGCTCCTTTTCCATGTTGGCCCACCATGTTGCCATTGGGCGACCTCTTCTTCTTGGTTTTGTGGGAATGCTGAGGGCTTTTTGGACAATGTGCTCGCTGTCTCTTCGCATCACATGACCGTACCACCGGAGTCGAGATTCTCTTAATTTTTCCGTTATTGGGGCAACCTTAAAGCTACCCCTCACATATTCGTTCCTAACGTGGTCCAGCCTTGTGACGCCTCCAGCCCACCTCAACATTTTCATCTCGGCAGCGTGGACTCGACTTTCGTGGACTTTTTTGTTGGTCCAGCACTCTGCTCCATATAGCATGGCGGGCCTCACTGCAGTCTTGTAGACTCTGCCCTTAGTTCTGATTGGAATTTTTGGATCACACAGGACACCTGATAGAGACCTCCACTTGAGCCAGGCGGTGTTTGTCCTGTGTTTGACATCAGTGTCAACGTTGGCATCCGCAGTAAGGACCGACCCGAGATACTTGAATTGGGACACCTTGTTAACTGGAGTATTGCCAATGTGAATTGTGTTTTCATGAGCCAAATCTGTAGCGATGTCCTCATATTCACATTCTAAATATTCGGTTTTACTCCTGCTAATGCGTAGTCCATTACACTCTAAGGCATCTGCCCACTCATTCAATGTAACTTGCAATTGTTCTGCCGAGTCCGCAATCAAAACTATGTCGTCTGCGTAGAGAATGCACCACGGTACAGACTGCTGTATATTCCTGGTCAGGTAGTCCATAACTATGTTAAAAAGGAAAGGGCTCAGGGCTGAACCCTGATGGACTCCGACCTCCACCGCAAATGGTTCGCTGATGCCTGCGGGACTTTTTACTCTTGTTGTTATTTGGCAATACATGTCTTGGAGCAGTTGAATGTAGTATTCCGGGATGCCCTGGAATCTCGCAGCCTGCCACACCAGCTTGCGTGGGACACGGTCAAAGGCCTTCTCCAAATCGATGAACAGTAGGTGAAGATTTTTGCGGTTTGTTCTATATTTCTCATAGTTTTGTATTTATTTACATAGTTTAATCAATTTAATATGTAATTATTTCTTAATCAAAATCTGTGTCATGTGTTTTATATTTATTTTTTAAAAGTACAGATAATTTTTCATTTAAACATGACACCAATAAAGAAAACCAGAGAGAATAATAAAAAAAAAGTCAAAAAATAATAATTGAAGTTAACACAAACTTATCGACGAATTTTATTATGAATTAATATTATGCTTTTTCCACTTTTGATTTAATTTTCCCCTTTTTCGGGAGAACGATATCAACTAGGAGTTTCTTCGATATAAACTAGTAGTTTGTATCGTTCTCCCGGTGATGAAGGTGTAGGTGTGGTCAAATTAATAAAAAAGGCGGATTGTATAATATATATTTTTACCATTTTCCACAGTCCCAGGGCTAAAAGAGCCCTCAGATAAATTACTTTTTTGATGACGCGCTAATTAAATTTACCTTAAAACCATCAAATGAACGAATTGACTAAATAATTAATTATTGGTAGAGGATGTGAAGTATTATTTAAGAATAGTCAGGTGGAATTGCGCAATCGATGATTGTGTATTTGTTGATACTATCTCGAGTTATCCGCACTGTTCCGTATCGTTGAGTTCGCCATTGTCGGTTGGATGATTTCTCTTAGGCTATTGCTCAATTATCACTCCCCGCTGATGCAGAATGTCTGCCCACGCAATGATGACCAGTCCTTTGCATATTTTGCGTACGCAAACTGCTACGGTACTTACTGTCGGATTCGTGATATGCATAACTGGAAATCCTGTTTCGTAATTATTCTCGTTTCTGCTTTGGTGCCTGCCTTTGAAGACGGTCCCGTGGACGGGGCAGAACTGCGGATATAGCCATACTGAACCCCGCAATTAAAGAAGATACTCCAATGTAACTAACTAACTAACCATCACCCCGTCTCCTCGAAAGGGTAGGCAGAAAGAATGGACTGCCACACTTTAATCGATGCGGCATTCCATCCTTCTCTTTTCGCCCCTCGCGAGAGACGCGGTGTGATGGGTTGCGAACCTCAACGCCACCAATAGGCATCTACCGCGCGCACTTCGATCGTTCAACGTCTACATAATAAATCAAAAACAAATTATTGTATAATATATAAAATACAATGTACAATGTTATAAAATAAAATGACAAATAAAAATAATTTTACACATAATGTTCTTTTAGATGGTGCACTTGTCGTCAGCTGGACGATCCGGACATTTGTGTTTATTTAATTTTTATTCCACGTTATCCACTGTTTTTTTATTAGCTGTAATTAGGCACTTATTATCCAACACCAGAAAAAACTTTTAAATATTATTGAAGAATTTATTCAAATTGTCATTATTATGTGATGTATTCAAAATATGTATTATATTATAACACGGTATTAATTTTTAATTATTGAAGTAGAAAATATAGAAGCACTTTGTATTCCGAGTTCTCAATTCGAATACTCGATACGCGTTTTATTATTAGCTCAGACTAAGACATTTTAAAATAATCCTTTCGTTCGGAGATATGTCTGCATTCGCCTGTTCGCCGATCGGAGTGATGTATTCCCGCCTTTAGTGCATTTAACGACCGTCGGATATCGAATCCCGCGTCAAGCGGCTAAAATAACTCCCCGGACTATTGCTTCTCTCGTGCGAGACTTTCGTATGCAAAAATGCAAATCGCCTCACGTGGCAGGCGTGAAGACGGTGAAGCTTTAGCGGAACTAATGCGTCTCGCTGGTGAGTGATTGAAGGTAGCCATCGAGCTCATCGGAATGCTGAAATACACACTAATCACATGTGAGAACAACTTTTGAAAGATTTAAAGTTTGACTGCAGACGTCGACCATAGACAATGCGGCGTCAACGCAATTTCACACACTGCTTAAATCATGTATTATGAAAAATCATTACTTTTTACATTTCTTCTCTTCTTCTTCTGCCTTATTTAGGACTGTGTCCTGTTATTTCTCGGAGTCTGTTCCATGTCCAACTGTTTCGCCATCTTTTAGGTCGTCTTCCTGCAGGCCGCTTTCCTGTTGGTAATTTATTTTCGGCTATATTTATCACTCTTTCAGAACATGCTCTTTCCACATGATCTCTCCAGTAGCGTCTTCTCAGTCTTCCCCATCGCACGACATCTTCTACATTGCAGATCTTTCTTATTTCAGAATTTCTTATTCTGTCTCGGAGTGTCGTTCCCCCAACGGATCGGAGAGTCTTCATTTCTGTGGTTCTTAGGAGACTTTTTGTTCCGAGACTTTTTACATTTCAATACGCGATAGTGTGTATAATGTTCATGTTTGATTGCTCTCTCCACCGGCATCACTAGAGCCAGGTTGGTTCTGCATGTTAATAGATAAAACACTCTGTGCTTACGCTGTCGAAGTTACCCATCCGAAACATAAATATGGATACTCTCAAAGATTTCGGAGTTCTCAAAGTATCCGCAAATATGTCTAAAGCAATGGGTGAGTGTGTACCCGTAATTTCTTATCTGCAAACTATTAGTCTCCAGCGCATACAAGAGGGATAATAAATTATTTCAATTGACGTGTAATTGTACAACGGAGAAATATCGAATATCAGAACACTTTTATTTATTCCTTTTATAGAGATATAAAATTTATTAAAAGCAATGTGTACTGGCTACATAGAACCGGTATGGAAAGGTTAATGCAATTCATTTTTAATTTGTTTATACTCCCAATATTATGGTTACTTCTGTTAAAAAGTACAAATCGAATTTTTTTTTTATTCATTTGAATTCTATTTTTAAATCAAAATATTTATACATTATTTTGGTTGCTATTCATTCTACGTTTATCTATTGTTAGGCACGTATCTCTACCCAGAATCTTTAGTTCATCCTGTCCTATTAGGATATCCGTTATCATTCTTACCAACGGTTGATCTCATGTTACATTCAGTAACATCATAGAAATGAAATACGCCATTTTAAAACTTGTCTGTTTGCAATAGACTGTGACTAATTTAATTAAAATAATGTTAATGTCAATGATATTGGCTTTATTTAATAGATATTTTTATGCCATTATTGTTTAAATATGATTTCGGGCATATGAGCGCCACGGCTAGTTCGAATAAAGCTCAATATTGATGTCCAATTTTCGACACCTTTATTGAGCAACTGGGTGAAATGGCAAAACTTACTGACTACAAATCAACTGTCAACTGTCAAATTGACGGTCTGTAGAAACAATGTTGCCTGTTTAAAAACCAAACCTCTAAAAAAACACCCTAATATATGAATGTGGAGGAACCTCGAGAGGAATGTCAGGACAGAACAGTATGGCGGTCCATCCTCTCTACCTACCTCTCCGGAGAAACGGCGTGATGATTAGTTAGTTAGTTAGTTACAAAACACACATTCAAAACTAAAAACAAACCCCAGTAATGTGATAATTCTCTTCCAATTATCCCGCACATCTTTTCAAACGAATGTTGCTTCCTGTTTTGTGATTTGAAAATGCAAAGCGGAACCACAAACACTTCCACGGGCGCTTCCGGAACTCGGATAATAGCCTTTTGCCCTATATAATGCACAATTATTTTCCGGTGCATCATTTCTGTACGTATCCGCCGGACCCATTATTACCGCTGGTCTCCCGCCATACTTCCGCGCCGGACAAACGGTTTTGTTGGTTCGTTACAAAGGACTCGTTATTGTTGTGTGAAGGGGTTGCCCAAATCGGCCAAAGATGCTTAAAATTCCTTTACATATTGAATAATTACACTATGGATTAATCCTACTACCCTTTGATCAAGAGCTATGTATTGTACCCAAAATACGCACCCGCACCGTATTTCGAACTATTATTACAATATTTTTATTTAGATAAAATGTTCGCATTATTGCATCAATGTTAATATTGAAAAGAAAAAAATAGAACATAGTTAATGCTTCATTTATCAAGGATTAATTGTATCTCAATAGACACGAAGATGTAAATTATTTGGAAACAGAATATGGTACTCGAGGCGTTTACAGGACTTATGACCTGTCATTGGTTGAGTTAAGCGATCACTTTATGTTTACATACAATTAATCCTTAAAAAATGATTAACCCGCAATGGGTAAAAATCCAGTATTTGTCTACAAGTATTTGTATACAAAAAAAAACAAATGCTTCATTTATATTAATTCATCTTAAGAGATTTATTTCGGAAGCCTTAAATAAATAAATCGACTTCATTACAGAAGAGTTTTGTAATACTTCTGTTTGGCAATTCGGTATATAATATAATAAATCACGGCTCTTGGCTCTGTAATTAGTTATATGGAGTATTAATATCTGAAATAGTTATAAATTCATTCGTTTTCAATTTTATGCAAATTAATGAATATTGAATATTTATGAAAATATCTCTTTATTAGAAGCTTTATTTTAGTTAATGAGAGTGACATGTTTCGCCTTGCCAAGACACTTCCATAAAATATAATTAAACTCCTAGAAATCTGACGTTTACATCAATTAGAATCGAGTTTTGCGTAATTGTTCAAGAAACAATAAATTATTCTATACTTGTGTCACTAGTATACTTATTTACTTGAGATGGCCGTACAACTCTTAAATAAGTTGGGCCTCCTCTATGATGTTATTCCAAGCTCCTCGATCCCACGCATTTTACTCCCAGTAGTCCCTTTCATCCAGCTTAGCCAGATCAGCCAGAACATCATCCATTAGGCGCTGCCTAGGCCTTCCTAGAGATCATGCGTCGGCTGGACGTATTAATATAATAGGTCTTGACTGTTCTGGTCTATTCGACTCGGCATACTTGGCCAATCCATGTAAGGCGACCAGCTTTTACTGTGTTCGTTATAAGGGGCTGCTGTTATTACTAGTATGTGAATACATATATTCGGAATAGGCAGATAAATTATGTAATGCTTCCTATCGAATAATATATTAAAATTTTACTTATTGAAAATTTCTGTATACATGTAATATCTGTCTTTTTGTCTTGTCTATATTTAAAAAAGTTTTTCAATTAAATACCGTTTTAGTCTGGGGTTGAATTCAACGGTTTTGATTTAAAAATACCCGTTTCGGATACTTCCGGGGCGGGTGTGCAGTGTGCATTCATTTCCTTCCGTTTCCGGAGACACGCGCCACCAAAGGGCAGCCTATATGCTAATAGGCCCTTTGCATTCCTTCATTATACGGCAGGGCAGCAATATTAACCGTATATTTTTTCACGGATATTAAACTGCGTTACAGATTTGTCTGTCGTTTCGTCCCATATTTAACATTATTTAACTATTATCTTTTATCATTTCATTAGTATTATACGTTTTGATTTAATTTCTCATTTTCGAATCTATTATAGTTTCGCAGAGTTGCTTCATCAAGAATTATCCATCCATATGTAAAAAAAATAGTTAAGATAGTTTAAGATTATAAATATCTGTATATTTTTTATATGTATGCAAGCAATGCATGAAACTGGAACATGAGAATATGCACTAGAATTTAAATTTGATTAACATAATATCATACTAGTATTCTTGAAGTAACACCATGTCAAAAACCCGAATTTGAATTGTCACCATAGAAATACTAATGCGTAATCTGCTCGTCAAATATCAATCACGCATAATGGTTTGTATGCAGCGACGAAATAAAATAACAATATGTGTCAGCTTTTATAATTATTTTCTATGTTATTTAAATATAATTTTTATCAATTTTTAATAATACAACAACAACAAACTACCATGCCGTTTCTCCGCAGGGGAAGGGAGAGAGAATGGACCGCCACACTACTCTATCTTGGAACACCTCTCTAGCTTCCTCAACATTCATAAAACGAGTAATTTAATTATATATATATTTGAATAAATATACTTATACTTTGTATTACACTTTTTATTTTTACTGAACTCAGACATGTTTCGGTTACAAGTAACCTTTATCAATGTATATAATTTTAACAATCAAATAAAACAGAGTTACTTGTTAAGATTACTTGTAACCGAAACATGTCCGAGTTCAGTAAAAAGTGTTGTAATACAAAGTATAACTATATTAATTCAAATATGAATCCACAACACAATGTGAAGGCGCTAATATAGAAGAAAAAAAATATATAAATATTAATTATTTTACCAAACATGTATTGAGTGTGCATATCACGATGTTCGAATATAAAGGATGTTCTCTGCCTACTCAGGAGAAACAGTGTGACGGTAAGTTATTTATTTCGCTCTTTCAATTTATTTTAATTAAATCAAAATATTGTTAGTAATTTAATTTCAGTAAAAAAAAACATTTATTTAGTCACGCAAATTTGCTCCTCTTGAATATTTAAGATGGAAAAAGCGTATCTATGCATAATGTATGTATTGTATCATATATGTACATAGAGCAGTATCGTTGAACCGAGTCTCATAAATGCGACACTCGAGACCGGTAGAGGGAGAGGGAGGAATATCGCAGGAAGTGACTACCCGCTTGCCCGATATTAGGACGTGTTGTAGACCCCGCCAGGCACGTGTTAACCTATTCAGCGCCACGAGAATATTGTTATATTATTATTATTATATATCATGATTTATATTTTAAGAGCGCCGTTTAGTAAAATCAATTACTCCAAGGGCGCACTAGGAAAAGGCTAACCGAACAGTGCCGTCTTTAGTAGTCTCGTTTTAACGTCACTATCCTCATAATTAATACTTAAAGGAGGCTATTCCACTCAACAGATCCACAGTAGAAACTTACTTTATTGACTCTGATTGGAATCAGTGTGCGTGAAGCATATTTTTACTGCAGTTAATTCGGCCCAAAATTCTTATAAACTAATCAGCGCTTTTGCCTATAGCACGAAACGCGTAATCGATGAGCTTTTACATAGAGTATATTTACAAAATTCGGTCATATACGATTAAAATTCAGTCATGGTTGTTATAAGGTGCGAGCGAAATGTGTAACAACCATGCCATGGATAAATACAAAATATATTTTTTTATTATAATTTTTGTACAATATATAGATTTAAATATCGAACCACAAAGTGAGTGCTTTTTAAAAAATAGTGAAAACCAATATCTAAGAGCACTGAAATATAAAGAAAATACACCTATAATAAAAATATAATGACAGGAAGTTTATAGTTAAAAAAAAAAAATTTCTCTGATAAAGTTATTATGAAAAATAATGATAAGTTCAAAACCTCGAAAAAACTATCACAGATTGTTATTTTTACTCATTTTTATGATACTATATTCGTTTCATTATAATGTAATAAAGAGGAAACGTATATTTCCTAAAAGTTTATGGAAGTGAAATGTTTCGCCTTGGTAGGGTGGTTAGTCGTAGGTCACCGTCGAATTAGTGGATAATTTACGTTTTTCTCAATATTATATTGTTCAAACTTCAATATATACATTTTTAGGATAATCAAATGAATTTACGGAAATTCCTTGATGGAGGTTCATTTAAATACTAATTAAATAAACGATGTTTCTTTAACTATGGTACTTCCAATTTTGTCTTTATTTCGACAGCGACCGGTTTCGCCAGACTCGCTGGCGTCGACTGACTGGGGACCACATGTCATACATTTTTCGATGATGGATGTAACCATGACCCATGATTTATTTTGTAACCAATTGATTGAGTCCAATTGTGAAAAAAAATAATTAGAATTTAACTTGTGCAGTTAAATGAAAATTTCTTAATCACCGAATTGTTGATCGACCCTAAATTGTATCCGAAATTTGTTTATTTGAAACGGTCTGTCTTAGTATTAAGTGTCACAGGTACGAAAAGGTTAACCATACCACGGTATTTCTGTGTTTGGCACTCGCATTCCTGCATCCGATCATTTTATCTCGTGGGCGGGAGCGAGACGGAACGCGGACCCAATTACGATCCTTGGGGGACACCTGAAACGAATCGATATCTCCCTCCTAATCGAAGATTATTACCTGTGATTTTGTACATTATGATTGCGTCATTATGCTAATGGATCCATTATATATATTTTGTGCAATTTACATACACGATTAAGTTTTATAAGTTTGTAATGCTTTGTCATTGGTTTCTGTAATTATGTAATTTATTTAATGTCACTGATTACTTGTTTTTTTTTTCAATAATGAACGTAGTGGATAGTGTTACGTAAACGGATAATGTTTTATATCTAATTGAAATATCATTCATCTTCTTCTCTGGTTTCAATCCTGGGATTGGTTTGCAGCAATTTCCTCTATTCTTCTCTTCCATTCTTCCCTGTCTTGTGCGGCTCTTTTGAAATCTGCATATGATGAGTAGCGCACGTCCACCATCAGGTCCTCCAGGTACTCTCGGCGTGGGCGTCCCCTAGAGTTTGTCCCCTCGGTCATACCCTCCATTATGGTGTGCAAAAGACCTTCTTGACGTATTACATGGCCGATCCATCTTGCACGCCTTTCGGACAAGGTCCTGAGCAGGTGCCTTCCTCCTTCGATTCCTTGAAGAACTTCCTCATTCGTGATGTGGTCTCTCCAGGAAATTCGTAATAGTCTTCTATACTTCTATATCATTCATATACTCGTACGTGTATTATTATTATTATTTTGAGGACTTATATTTTAAGTGCGCCGTTTTGTTAAATCAATTACTCCAAGGGCGCACTAGGAAATGACTGACCGAACAGTGCAGTCTTTAGAAGTTTCTTAAATTTAACGTCACTATCCTCATAATTAATACTAACATGGAGGCTATTCCATGCCAACGGCTGAAAGCAAAGCTGAAAGCACGATCATAGAAACTTGCTTTATTGGCTCTGACTGGAATTTTTATGTTGTTTGCACATGTTTCTACTGATCTGAGTGAACGTGTATATGTATCTAATTTTCTCGATTTAGTTATATTTCGATAATTTATTAATTTCCTTTTAAGGTAACTCGTGGAGTGTTAGTCAATTAGTTTTGTCATCAAAATCCTTTTTTTATGAAATTTTATTACATTTTTTTATGTAATTGACACATTCGTCGGGTAAAAGAAATATTCAAGTATTACAAAATAAATAGGTAGTATTTTTTTTACCTGAGGAAAACGCTGCATGTCAATCGTTAAAAAAGGTAATAAATATGCTCAAGCACAAAAAAAATGTTAATCATATTTTTTATTGAAATTTCTATTTAAGTCGTTTGTCACATATTACTAATCGGTTTTTCTATTCCGAATTCAAATTGTGACACACTGTACCGTTTTTTTCACGCGTATGGCATCATTCCTTTTTCGTATGCGAATTATAATAATTTACGTAGGTACCCATACCGTGCGATGGCATTGATCTTGATCGCCAGAAATAACCCGAGCGAGTACCCCCCCGTCCCTCGTTATCGTGGCCGCAATAAATTATGCGCGCAGTAGGATGCGCATGCGCCCACCCACGGTAGACATCCTCGAGTCGTCTATTTCCTGCCGCCGAACCGGAAGCTAACATCCTTGTGGCGGGATTCGCCGTTCGCGCCGTTCCTTTTTTAATTTTTTTTTTTTATTATATTAAAATCTCCCGCCATATGGTTTGTCGGCGCCGTCGGCTTGATGTCTCCGTAATAGAAACATTTAAGTTTGTTTGTGTTACAAGAACATGATTGCTATGTTACTCAGGTGCAGAGGGTTTCATCAAAACATGTTTTTTCTAATATTTTATATTTTCGCCTGTATAGGGTAGCGATAAAATTGCGTTCCCTTCATAATTAGTTAATGAAAAATGTATATTTAATTTGAAATATACCTTTTTTTTAGATAAGAGATAAATATTAATGGGTTTTCTTAATCAATTTTAATACCAGAATTTTTTTTCTCTGGAAATTTAAGGCATTATTAACACTGGAATTCCATTGTAATTTGGAATTGAATTAAGAACACTGTTTTTATTTCACTTCTATTATTTATTATTATTAAGGTGTAAATATATAACTGTTATATTATGTTACCAATTTTTTTTTTTTTGTAAAAATATTTAATAAATAAAAGTTGAATATAAACGGTGTTATTTATTCGGTTCTAAATAATATCATTTTCTATTTTATTTAAAAAAAAATCTATTAAGTGGTCACCGCATAATAAATATAAACGTAAATCAAAGAAACGATGTAGACACGTGTAAATTATATACCTGTATAAGTTATGATTTTGTCTCATTTTATGCATATGTATCCCGACACATGTTAGTGAAAATTACTATAAATTGTTGTGAAAAAACAACGCTTTGTAAAGGTGCAATTTGAATGTAATAATATTATTTTATATACAGCCCGCAACAAAATATTGATGTGCATCATTTGCAAAATCTGCATGATTATATCTGTGTGTGTGTGTGTGTGTGTGTGTGTGTGTGTGTGTGTGTGTGTGTGTGTTCCGGGTGCATGGCGCAGAGCTAGGGCGATAGCGCCACAGCTGAACCAGGAAGTAGAGCTATGTCCTACTTCCCCCTACCCTTCCTCCCCCTTTCCGCTGTCCTACTTCCAACTGCAATCTGTTCCTACGTCATTCCTCCTGCCCTAAATATTCCCAGCTTCTTGGAATCGATTCTGACCTATCTCCTTAATGAGAGCACCCACATACACACATCAACACTACAAAGTATGCTTCTCTACATCGTAGAGATACCTAAACTTATTTATTACACATATTACAAATAAAAACATCTATTTTTTAAATTGAAGTATGAAGAATGTAACGCAAGTGTAAATCATATTACTCTTTAACAATGAATACAAATGAAAACGTCTGTTTTCTAGGAGTGTTATATTATTTTTATACAAATTACTTGTTTCGCCTTGCGAACGCATTATCAAATGTTAACATTTAATAATGCCTTGGCAAGGCGAAACATCTCTTTCCTATAAAATATAATATAATATAAAACTTAAATAGTACATTGTTTTGGTCGAAACACTGTGATACTTCAACATTATAAACTGTTAAATTTAAAAAACTTTGTTTTATGTATCACAATTGTATTTTTATTTTTCGCGACAGCTATTTTGTCAACCTATGTTGACATCATCTACTATAATTATGTTGACATCAACAGCTGTCGCGAAAAATAAAAATACAATTGTGATACATAAACAAAGTTTTTTTTAAATTTAACAGTTTATATAATATAAAACTTCTAGAAAACAGACGTTTTCATTCGTGGTAATTATTTTTAATAAGGAGTTTTACATCATTGTTTAAGAAACATTAAATGTAACTATTTTTTAGTTTCGGTGATGATCTTATTTATTGTTTCTTGAAAAATTATGTAAAACTTCATATTAAATAATTAACTTGGACTTGGACTAGGATCTTCTGGCTTACAGAGGTTCAGCTCATGTGGCTATTCCTCTTACGTCTTGTAACGTCTGTATTCAAGAAGTTTTATTATAATGTATTTTATGTGTATAACATTGACGACACATGTCATTCTCATAAAATACTTATAAAACGAACATTTTCATTCATATTAATCAAAAATCGTCAACTAACGTCATAAAAATCATATTGTACTATTGGTAGCAATTAGAGAAAAAACGTAAAACGTATATGGACGGTACAAGATATAGAAATGTTACAAATATTTATGCAAGTAGCACTTAATCGAAACGGAATTGTGACGTCATCAATAGCATCATCTTTGTAAAATTTTAAATATTCGATTTTGAAAACACTTATCTGTTATAAATATTACGTAAATTAAAAATATTCGCCTTTTCATGCAATCACGCTAAAATTTTATTGTTTTTTAAATTGCATAGTGTAATACAAAATTATAATGGCGTTTGTTTTATCCAATGCGTATTTTTTTTATTTCCTTGTCCAAACTTAGTAAACAGGAGGTCACGTTATTTCATCGAAAATATGAACGGAAAAGACTTCTACATATTTATATTGAGAGGCTTCATGATCTTTCTTTACAAGGTTATTTCGAACGCTGTGTAAAAGCCGAACGTGTTTGATCCATCCGTCGATACTGAATACATTTTATTTAATTGAGTAAAAAACAAATGAAATAAATTCGTTCTTTAGTAACGATTACCGAATCACTTTTGTGTGGCTTTTACATGGCGTCCAGACAAATCCTGTATACATGTGTATTTTTATAATATTAATTATTATTTCGTCAGTTTAAAATGAACATTCGATAGTATATTATTCAAATTAAAAAAATCGTGATGATGTTAATATATTTCGTATACGAAGAAGGGTCATATATTTTATTGAATATGAATCGAACGTGTGACCTATTGATTAGAAGCCGAGTGTACAACCAATAAACCACGACCCGGATATGGCCAGATAACCTGTGATATAAAATTGATGTTGGATTCAAGAAATCAGTATATATATTTTTTATACACCAATAAATCTGTTTTTGTATTGAATTGATCCATACGATTTGGAATCAATTTTTAAAGTATAAATAATATTTGATGGCGTCTTTTAAAAACAAATTGTTGTAGTACCTTCTTATAAGCGAGATACGGATTAGCGATCTTTCACTATCCAGACGAGTGTTAAGAACTTTTGAATTATAATAACTATGGCCATTTGCGTCAAGTTACACAAGTTATTCTATCGGTTCCGTGACGTCACTTATCGCTATACATCGATGTTTTTGTGAGACGTATTATTATTTAAACAATTATCATCTTATTCAAATTATTATATGTCATATATTTTTTACTGATTAATTTACATCGATTAATTTTTTTTAATTAAATGTGTGATTTTCACGGATTTCATCCAATGTAGGCATATTTATTTCCTTCCACACATTTTTATTATACTTCGATTATTCACTCACTCGTTCACCTATTCACTTATTCATTTATTCGCCTATTCACTTATTCACTAATTCACCTATTCACCTATTCACCTATTCACTTAATCACCTATTAACTTATTCACCTATTCACCAATTCACCTATTCACTTATTCACATATTCACCTATTCACTTATTCACTTATTCACCTATCCACTTATTCACCTATTCACTTATTCACCTATTCACTTATTCACTTATTCACCTATTCACTTATTTACCTATTCACTTATTCATCTATTCACTTATTCACATTTACCTATTCACTTATTCACCTATTCATTTATTCACCTATTCACTTATTCACCTATTCACTTCTTCGTCCACCCCCACGCCATCCCTCTCGGTCTCTCACAGTGTTCTCAAGACCCTTTCCGCTGTCCGCACAATCTCATCGCTCCAACTGGTAGACTGTCTCCCAACACTTTTCCGGCCCAATCTTGGCCTCCATGCAGCAACCCTCTGGCTTCATCTTTCATCATCCCGTCGGCACACATGTCCAGCCCATTGCCACTTCATCCTCGCAATGCATATCCCTATATCGGTGACCCTGGTGCGTTAACGTTAAGGAATTCCACAGTGTTAACGTCTTAATTTTATCTAAAAAAAGACCTTCCTTAATCCTATAAGTGCATTTTTTTATTGGTTTGTTTTTCTTGACACGGTTACGTCTTTTCAGGTTCACGGCCGTGTAGATTATCTTAACGAAGAATTAATGATCCCACTCTTATGAATATTATTTATCACGGAGTACCTACTCTTAGTGTGTCGCTTTTCTAGTACCTACCACACACAATATTATGTCACTCCATATATCTGCCTTTGCACTTGTCAGATCCGCACCGGGCTAGGGGTAGTGGTGGACATGATTCGAACTTTGCAATCGATTATTTTTATTTAAAATCGAGTAGAAATTCAATGTAAATACTATCCAACTAAACAAAATACAGTTTGTGGATTTGTAAACTGTATATTTGATTCAATAATATTGAATATTGATTTAATACTGAATACTAATGTAAGTAGCGAAATGGGGAGTAGTTTTTTAAATAAGGCACCCAGAGAAATTATTTTATAATCAATTGGCATAAACTCTCAATTCTATGGAATATCTTACCTTCATAGCATGGAATCAATTATCTTGTGCTTCTATGATTTTATGTGCAAATCGACACCTTAATTGCGTAATTACACTTAAAGAATTTTTATTTTTGAGTATTTTTTTTTTTAAAAATCAGTACATTGTTACTCATATTGACAATGATTTTTTTGTTGCATATAATGTTATGTAAGCAAATCGTAAATAAAAAATGGTATTAAATCAATTATACATCAGAGTTAAACGTCTTGTTAGCAATTTAAGAATCGATGACTTTAAAAGAAATTCGTATGATGTAATAATTAGTATTTTAAGAGATATTTCTACCAGATTATTAAAATTCTTCCAGAATCCTTTTTTATGTATATTTTCATGTGTGTTTTTTTTAAATCACAAAATATTAACGTATTTTGATTTGTAAAACATGTGTGTTATTGGGAGTCACTTATATTCCATATTTGATTTAGGTTCATAGTTTCATTTTATTTATTTATTTCTGTAACGGTGGAGTTAATCGGTTGTAAGATGATAAATCGATTCTTCAGTTTATTCGATTGTCGTTTCCTTGCAATCCCATCACTAGCGGGAAGTAGTGTTTCTCGCCGCTTTCATGCCAGCCTTTTCATATTATAATTCTCCGACATTTGAATATGTCTTTGACAAGCCGGATACTGCGGCACGGCGAGGAGGCGTCCCAGTTCCAGCTACCACGGCACTTGACATTATACATCTGATTCTAGTACGCGATCTCCGACCATCCGACGCGCCTAGATACGGGAATAAAGCCCCAGCCGTCTAAATGGAAACCGTACAATCGCGCCTCTTAATTAAACTCAATTTCTAAGGATTTGATTGAAGTGTCTGCAATGAAATGTTGACATTGATACACAAATGTCTATCAACACAATCAATTTAATTAGTTATGAAATGATTGAGGGATCAATTCCGGAATTCTGCGGTAATAAGTACAAAACAAAATATCTTATTATTATTTTAAGGAACCTTGTGAACTTAATAAGCTTTTATATAAATTACTGATTACTTAGACTTTCGCCATCAATAGGTATACCTTCGTATCGTGTGATTGGCTGTTTATTTTGAACGAGAAAGATTTTCGAACAAAAATTTATATTTGATCTCTTCATTTCATTTTTAAATGTGATGTTGTTGTATATACATACTGTAGCCGTCCACTCCTGGACATAGGCCTCCTCCATCTGCTTCTATGTCTGTCGATCCTGGGCAACACGCATCCGTATCATACTAGCGGTCTTCCTAATGTCTTCCCTCCTTCAAAGTTAGGGACGTCCAGGGTTTCTGGTCACAGTTCTAGGACGGCAGCAAAGGAGGCGTTTTGTCCATCTGTTGTCAGAGGTACGAGCGACATGGCGCCATTTTAGCGCTGCCAATCTTACGTTGATGTCCAACACATAGGACTTGTAAAATTTGTTAAATGGTTTGGGGTTTCATTGGCTAACTTCCATCTTCTCTTTGTTTTAGATTGTCCCGAGGTCAGCTCGGTCCTGGCCCGCGCTCGACGAGAAGAGGGTCCCCACGGAACTATGTGGCTGCTCGACTTACCCAAGCTCTCGCACCAAGGTAGGTTCTTGTCTTCACTTCAGTTACAACGTGATTGTTTTTGGTGTACTCGTATACTTATTTAATTGTCTTTTATGTACATACTTCTAGAATGTGAAAAGCTGCTGTGCTTCCGTTACTACAGCGGGCAATCCCTCGAGTGCCTCGTCCAGTCCGAGGAGTTCCCAGCCACCGGCCTGACGTCGCGCCCCCGGGCCGCGCTCGCCCGCCTCCACTCCTCCCCGCTCAAGAGATCCAATGATCGCAGCTCCACAGAATCTATGGATAACCTGTGCTTCGAGGATTGTATAGATATCAGTGACCTTAGCAAAAATGTTGACAAATGCTCAATTAGTGAAATTTTTAAAGAAAGCGAAAAGTGTAGTAACATTGCGAACCCGTCGGAGAATGCTAAAAGTGATATCGGTAGCAAATCTCAAAACTGTGTTAGTCAGGATGATGAATGTTCCAAATCTGTGATAAATGAAGAAGCGAAACAATTGTCTGATAAGTCACCAAATATAGAATCTCTAGATCAACAAATTGCGGCCAGTTCTTCTGGCGTGAAGAAGAAGTGTCTACCGCTCTCCAACATCGACGGTCAAATCCTCAACGGTGCCAAGAAGAAAGTCAAGATGAACGGGGCACTCATTTCTCCCGGGTCGGAGTACTACAAGATATGGTCTCCCAAGAACCCCTGTAAAATTATGAAATTTGTTTATGATAATGAAAATATAGTGAATTTAGCCAATATGGAGGACTCGGCGCCCCCGCTTCCGCCGCGGCTGGTGCACCGCCCGCTGGAGCGCTCGCACGCCATCTCCCCGCCGCAGGTGTTCCGCCATCAAAAGCCAAAGAAGATGAGCAAGCCCGAGGATACCTTCAACTTCGAGCTCATCGACACCGATGAACAATTATTTATTAATCACAATGGGTCTGGAATAGCGGACTTCATTCCCGGAGAATTCTTCATGAAAAGTAGTAATAACACTGTGCCTCTCCCCCCCACGCTGGATCCCTTCTCTCAGGCTATAGAACAGTTTGCTCCGCTCGCCACCCCTGAAACAGAAGGCAGCCTCGGGGAATCTACATCCACCCATGTCTCCCACAAATTGCTATCCAACAAGCGGTCTTTAGAAATGCCACTTGATTTTAACTCCCCGCATAAATCTAAATCAATTTTATCAAAGAACATTGGAGTAGATAATTATATTACAACTGTTTCAACTAAAAGAGCTGATAAACAAGATGCAAGCTGTGACACTCCTAAACACGAAGCCAATAACGAAGCTCAAAATGTAACTTTCAATCATCTCAAATCGCAAGAAAGAGCCCAAACAAACTTTTTGGAAAATATTAGCCATACTTCGGAATTTGAAGATGAGAATAGAAATCAAGTTGAGATTAAACAGATTTCTGCTATTAAGAGTCATAAACCTCTATCCAGGCAAACTTCAAATGCATCTTGCAAAACTTCCAACACAACTGGTAATCTGGCCAGTGATTCTATTTGCTTGGCAGATCTATCCAAAGAATCTCCATCAACTTCAACTGCTGGTACAGTTGAACATACTTCTGTCAATGGAGTTACCAATGAATGCTTTAACTCTTTGCTAGACCAACCGCACAGCTCATCTTACTCACCCATGAATTACGCAGACGCTGTAAGTAACGGACTCTCCTACAGTCTTAACTCTTCACCTTTGCCCTCACATTCGTCTCTGATGAGAGCTCCCTCCAATGGCTTTCCCAAACAGGGAACATGTAATGATGGCACCCCTAAACATAGCATCCTCAGTAGGAGTAACTTAAATGACGCCATCCACAAGCCTGAGGGAAGTCCCGTGATGAGACCCCATCCTAAAGCTCTGGCTCGAGTGGCCGGTCATGCCCTGCAGTGCCCTCCCACACCTACACACCATGCACGGCGCAATAGGCCTGTCCCTCCTCCAGACATCATGAGACCTCCCGGGTTAAAAGCAAATCAGCCCGAGTTTGTAGCCTCACCTGAGATTAAACACGCTGATATTAGGCCTCTGGATACCACATTCAACGAACTACGACCAGTTACAGACTTGAGAATACCGGACTGCATGACCGAGCTAAGAACCTCCGAAATCAGATCACCAAACATGGACTTTAGATCACTGGGAGACTTTGTGCTGGACAGAAGGGCTCCCGACGTTAGATCCAACGAGTTGTCCTCGGTGAGTGTGGACATGAGAGTGAGAGAATCTAGATCTAATAATTTAAGTAGAAACGAGTCCAATGAATCCTCTAGTAACAATTTACCATTACCCTTAAGACATTTAGCAAGTACTAGACTACCCTCCATACCAGAGAGAATCAATCGTCATATTCCTCTCTCGGCGGATGCCGGTGCAACTTCCCGTTACACCGACTGTGATGAGCCACTACCTCCATGTAAGTTATATTTTATCTGTTTTTTATTTCTTTGCGATTAAAGGTAATAAGAGCTGTCCATTTCCATCTGTCACGTCAATCTCACAACATGCATTCATTTAAATCGAACTACATTATTGGAAAAGTATTAATAACTATATCTCTAGATTGTACTATATTGTATTTTCAATATATTATGATAATTACTGTATTAATTTTTCATGTGGGACTCCCTTTAAAAGACTAAACCATAATCTGTGTATATATGTATGTACACTGAAATAAATTGTCCTCGCTTACCTCTAATGTTAGGATGTAAAATTCATCATATTTAAAGACCATATATTTTAAGTTGAATTTCCTTTAACGAGGGTGTTGAAAGGTTTTTGCTTTTTTTCCAGCCTGGGAAGCACGGCTTGACAGCCATGGCCGACTGTTCTACATCGACCACCTCAACAGAACCACTACTTGGACTCGTCCCTCGCCATCGGTCAGTGTCCTCA
This sequence comes from Lepidostoma basale, assembly GCA_022606425.2. Lineage (NCBI taxonomy): Eukaryota > Metazoa > Arthropoda > Insecta > Trichoptera > Lepidostomatidae > Lepidostoma > Lepidostoma basale. The sequence goes on from JAHDVF020000024.1 coordinate 86,257, forward strand.
GGCCGCGCCAGTCCAGCAACGAACTTCAAAGACGGCAACTGGACAGACGGTAATATAAACCATGTTTCATTCTTCCTTTCATTTTTCTTGTATTAGAAGATAAGCATCATGGCATTAAGTACATTTGATTTTACAGTTTATATGTTTTTCCTCCTACATATTTTATACTTTTGTTACAACATTTTTATTCCTTGCCCAACTAGGCTACAAATATAATATTAATAAATTTTGACGAATTTTGCCACCATTTAGTATTATTTTATTTTATTGTTATTATTTTTATTTTTAAAAAGACCAAGGATTTAAATCAATGATATTAGAATTTATTATTACAATCTTCAATGTGAGCTGAAAATAGCTCATTATTATGAAGAAGGAATCTGGTCATGTCCAGGCTTGAACCCACGTCCCCTGGATCAGGAGCCAAGCGTTCTATCCCCTAGATCACCACCCGACTTAGATTAATTTGGTCATGCCATTCTTTTTTTGGCCATCCACGGCTTCTCTTTCCACACCCACACTGCTTGTATAAAACATTTTAACCATTTTTCTCTCATCCATTTGTTCTATAAGTCCAAACCATCTCAGCGATCATTTTTTAAATTTCACTTATAATGCAATCATCTGCCTTACATTTGTCGTTTGGTATTCTATCATCGATCATTTTCTTGCACATTCTTCTCAGTAATCTCAATTCAACGGCATTTTTCCTACTTTAATCTTTCTATAGTTTTTAGTTTAAAAAAGTGTATTAATAATCAATCCATTGTTACACTTTTTTTTGCAGGTACCAAAGTATTCGTCGCACCATCACTTCCCGCCAGTTTGAGTGCGGTGATGAGCCGACCACCTCTTCTCCGCCACCTCCTCCTGCTCCACCACCCATCTCAGCGGTTGCAGGGCCTGCCCCTGCAGTCCCAGGTCCAGCCCCCTGCGCATCTGGTCCTGCTACCAGTGCTCCCGGTCCGGCTCCAGAGCGCCCTCCGCCAGCCGTACCCCCCCAGGAACCGAGGCAGCCTCACCCCGCTGTCACGCTGCTTTGTAGACCAGACTTTTACTCCATACTGCATATGGATCAGGTGAGTTTACCTATTACATATTTTACTATTGATAAAACAATGTTTTGTTTGTAACTCTATTGGTTTTTAAATAAGTGACCCAAACAACCAAAAATACAATAAAACCAATTTCTGCGGTATTTTCCCAGAAGAATGTTAGTGAAACCAAACAATAAAAACCCAAGAAGATATTAATGTTGTAAATTGAAATTACTTGGTAGAGGTTCTTTGTAAATTGTTCATTATTTTAATATACGAGTATGTATTTGGTTTAATTCCACTTTTTTTTTTTTTAAGTTTGACTTAACAAAATACATGTTTTAAAGTAATATTATAATAGTAATCATTTTTATTTCATTATTTATGAGAATCTTCTCATAAATGTCAATAAAAACAAGAGAATCTTCTCTTGTTTTTATTGACATTTTCGGAAATCACTTGCATTGATTTCAGAAATGTAAGTAGAAGAGGATACTACTAGACATGGACATACATAAGATCTCCAGTAGTATAATTCCATCAATCTATGCGCATGTTTTTATCCAGAACATATATTTTTAACGCAATTTCTGGAATAGAGAGACATCTTTTGACACTTTGTCAAAGTTAACTGGTTTGAGTCTTGGATAAATATTCATTACTTGTCTGAGATTCTTTTAGTAGTTTACTGATTTATTGACGTTTGTATCTTTTTAGCATATTATTTATGTTTATCTGAAATGTTTTAATAATAATCACAAAAAAAAATATTTTGCTTACAGGAGGCACTCGCACTGTACAATCGCAACAGTACACTAAAGCACATGATCTCCAAGATAAGGAGGGATGCTACTTCCTTCGATCGTTACCAACACAACAGAGACCTTGTAACCCTGGTAAATCTCTTCTCGGACAGTAGCCGAGACCTCCCGGATAACTGGGAGACTAAATTCGATAGAAACGGAAAGGTAACTTTCAAATATTATTTAAAATAAATTAATATCTTACTTCTGACATGTACTGGAACAATTGATCTATTTAGCAAATTAATAAGCCTTGTTTCTTGTCTTTTCTCCTATCATTAACTTTATTTTACCTAATAATTTAATAATTCAATTTTATTATTCCATTTGCAAACTAAACTATGCTGAAGAAAAAAAATCATGTCATTTGGTAATAAAAAAATGACACTACCATAAAGTATACTAAAACTTCCAGTTAAGAGTTTGATATATTTTATAAAAGTGGAACATGCTTCAAGAACACACTATTCTTAAATATCTTGTATATTTTGTTTCATTTAATAAAAATTTGAATTAGCATAGTTTTGGTTTGGGTTATAAACAAATAATATAGTGAAAAAAATATAATAATGATGCAATAAAATTTAACAATCATTGAATCATAGAACTCTATTAGTTGTGTTAATCAATTAACTTTAATCACATTCTGCATATTTCGTTCCAACTTTTTTCATAATTTGAACCTCAATTTTTTTAAATAAAACGATGTTTTTTATCTACTTCCACTTTTGTCTTTATTTAGACAGCTAAAGGTTAATTTAGACAGCAAGTAGTTAAAAAACATCGTTTTATTTAATTATTATTTAAAATGAACTTCCATCAAGAGATTTCACTAAAATCATTTGATTATCTCAAATTTTGTATTTGCGGAATATAAAATTGAATTTAAAAATCTATTAATTTTATGATTTTCTTTTTTCTACAAGTTACTAACATTAACCCCTTAACACGTCTTTACTCTTTTTTATACATATTTAATTCTATTTTTTTAAACTATTTAATTAACTAATAATCATTGCCCGGCATCCCATACAAGCTGAAAGGTGCGCTTGGCTATTTACATTCTTCTTCTTTCGGTGCCGTGTCCCCAACGTTGACGATCACTGCAGCAAAGGCATATCTGTCCTGCACTTTGGAACAGGTTCTGAACTCTTGTAATTCCTGTCCACTCTTTAATGTTCTGCAGCCAGGACAGCTGCCTTCTACCAACTCCCCGGCGTCCCTCTACTCTACCCATTAAAATATCAGTTGAAGGAGGTGGTATTTTTCTTTCCTTAGCACATGACCTAAATATGAGACCTTTCTAATTTTCACACTCAACAACAGCTCTCTATTGGCTCTGGCTCTCTGTAGTATGTCTGCATTACTGACCTTATCGGTCCACGATATACAGAGCATTCTGTGGTATATCCACATCTCGAATGCCTCCAACTGGTTCATTAGATTCACCTTTAGAGTCCAGGTTTCGCAGCCATATAGTAGAACAGACCATATATAACACTTAATCATTCTTTGCCGGAGTTTCAAGTTAAGATTATCGTTGCAAAATAAGGTTCTCATTCTTAAGAAATGTATTCGATTGCTAAAACATGCATCTTGCTAGATATACGAGTATGTATAATATAATTTTGTTGTTTGGCACTTTTTTCACATTAGTTACATTTCTTTATAGTGTATCAAGTTATTTTCGACATCAATCAAAAGCCAAATTCAGATAATATTTGTATGACATATTTCGCCTGTCGTAAGACATTTGATAATGACTTACACAAGCGAAACATGTCATTCAAATATATTACAATAAAACTTCTAGAAAACAGATGTTTTCATTTGTATTATTAATATAATATTTGTAATTTATCTAAAGAATCTGTGTAATAGATATATTTAGAAGGATTCATGTAGAGCTTGTAATTATTAATACAGAATGCAATTTGCAAGATGCCTTGTGACAATATCAGTTAACTGATAGTTTAACTCTCTTTTTATTTTAATTTTATTATTTTTATCTATTTTATTTTTTCTCTGGTATTATGCGTGTTACGGGGTTAATATAATTGCTTTGCTTCGGTGCGAGGTTTTGCTTCACGTTGGGTGTGTGCCTTGTCCCCTGCAGCAATTCTTCATCGACCACAACCAGAAGCAGACATCGTTCATGGATCCTCGCCTGCCACAGGCTCCCCCAGGGGCTCCGTTGGCCTCCCCATTCTCCTCGCCCATCCCCTCCATCCGGAGGAGGAACCACCCGCAGCTCGTCAGCGAACAGGTCTCCGGGATGTTTTCGTTTTGTGTCGCACTTGTCTTGTTTGTGTTGTAATTTTTTTTATATGCTTTGATTATCTCAGGCAGTAGGGTCAATGTTTGGTTTTGGAGATAAACCGTGTAAATTTTGATGCGTCGGGTTTTTAAACACATATTAAACACGAATATTTTCCAAAATTAGACATTGTGATTTTGTTAATATATATGTGGCTTGTCTCATTCATAATGCTGTAGACTTTATATTGGGATTTTTTTTTTTACAAAGTAATATATTTATGTACCTTAATCTCAAGTTTTCATGTTGTTTTTATTATATCCTTAATTATTATTTTGTAATTACTAAGAAAATCTTACATCATAATATATTAACCCTTTGCACTCCTCAATCATTTTGGTTTTTGGCACGCTTAATTAATTTTTTTTTTAAATAGAAAAGGAAGGAGTTTCCATAAAATGCCGTATTTGGAAGGTGTAAAGTGTGTTATAATATATATTTTTTTAATGCATCGTAAAATGACAAGTCTAGATGGACATAGAAGTTGGTGTAAGAAATACTATGTCGAGTCGCACTCAACATTGGAGTGGAAAGGGTTAATATATGCACTTTATTAGGGTACTCGCTAGATTCACATAAATGTTGTTTTGTTTTATAAATGGATGCAATTACCAAATGAACAATTTTATCACATCTTGAGTTTTACAGGTTTTCTCATTTATCCCAATAAATCACAATTCTATTGATATGTTTCGTTCATATCAGATTCTTGGGTGTTAAGCTAGTTGTTTAGCTTTATTTTTTTATTGCCATACACGGTTTTGTATTATTTATTCGACATCAGTTGTAAAAAGAGTGTTTAAAAATCTACATGCGATATCTTATAAAATTAAGTGAACTTCTGTGGTGTGCGTCTAATATAAGTTAATATCTGTATTTGTCCATTGATCGACTTTAAAAACAACTTGTTATATCTTTAAGATATAAAATTTGTGTGTGAGGCCCATTTTCATAGATATAATTACATTTTTGACTTTGATCATTGCCCAAATGTGCTTATAACTTATATGTGCACACCACAGGTCAAAGTGTATGTTGTTATTCATAACTCTGCATTTATATAATTTCACCTAACTTTATTTTTAATAGCCTACAACAAATTTTATTACGATTCAATATTATCAATAAAATATTTTTCTCGAGTTCACCGTTTATAAGTAAAGTATAGATGTGTTTTTTAGATTCTTTAGTTAAATCTATAGTCAAATATTTTTTGAAACAGAATTTTCAAAGAACTTAAAGGTATGAAAGAACTTAAAGGTATAAATGCTGGTGCTAAGATGAGTGATCTGTCTGTAAACTGTCTGCTTTACGCGGACGATGCCGTTCTCGTTGCGGATAGTGCGGACGAATTACAAGTCTTTGTGTCGAGAATGAATGAGGTATGCAAGTCAAATGATTTAATGATGAATGTCGGAAAGTCAAAGGTGATGGTTTTCGAAAGGGGAGAGCAAATGACAGTTTGTAATATAAGTGTGAACGAAGAGAACTTGGAACAGGTGAGGGAATTTGTGTATTTAGGTAGGAAATGTTTGAAAAATTTAGGTAAGGAACGGATAGTGACGTCGAAAGAAGGGTTGGTGAGGGTAACAAAGTGAATGGAGCTTTAAAAATACTTATTGGAAACAAGAATTTATCAATGAAAGCGAAAACGGCCGTTCACAATGGAGTTCTGGTCCCAACCTTAATGTATGGAAGCGAAGCATGGAACTGGCAAAAGAAGGATGAGAGTAGAATAAATGCGGTAGAGATGAGGTCCCTAAGACGTATGTGTTGTAGAACGATATACGACAGAATCTCAAATGCTGATATAAGAAAGGAATGTAGAGCGGAAGAAGGTATTATGAACAAAATTATGAAAGGATCGCTGCGTTGGTTCGGACATATGGAACGCATGGATGGAGAAAGAATGGTTAAGAAAGTATACGTTAATGATGTAAATGGGGTACGAAGTCGAGGCAGACCGAGGAAAACATGGCATGACCAAATTAATCAAATTTTAAAGGTTGTTCATGTTAGAAGTCGGAGGAATCGACGTGCGTGTATGACTCGTTGTATGAATGTGGAGGAAGCTAGAGAGGTTTGCCAGGATAGAGTAGTGTGGCGGTCCATTCTCTCTGCCTACCCCTGCGGGGAAACGGCGTGATGGTTTGTTGTTGTTGAATTTCCAAAAAAACACATTATTTTATCTACTTTATTTTTCTTCTTCTTGTTGCTTTGCTATCGGAGGTTGGACAACATAATGGATATTTTTTCTTTTCATACAGTAGCTCTAAGCATGGATGTTGTGCTGCAAATGAACATATACCCTCACTATGGTCCCATTCAATTCAATTCAATTCAATTTATTCAAAAAAATTATAAATAACAATTCCAAATCGTTTATAATCACAATATACAAAATAATAATAACAATTTAAAAACGAAAAAAGAAATACAATAAGAAAACAAACAGAAGACAATTAAAAAAAATTCGAGAACAATTTAGTAAAAATAAACATTGTTGTACAATAAGAAGAGAAGCAAATAGCAATTTATTACATAAGAGATAGATGCGCTCTGAGGGTAGCCCCACTTTCGTCATTTGTATCGATTAACCCATTCGAGCTTATCTTATATATATCTACCATTAAGGAATATAAACATTAAATTATATATTACTCATTGTAATAATGTGGAGGAAGCTAGATAAGGGTGCCAGGATAGAGTAGTGTGGCGGTCCATTCTCTCTGCCTACCCCTGCGTGAATAAACGAAAATGGTTTGTTTTTTGTTGTGGTTTGTTTGTATATCCCTTTATGAAATTAGCAGTCTATGCATTTAATCAGATATATTTATAAGTACGAGTATAGGAAAATACTTTAGAATATTAGTAATTTGTCTTCACTAGTTTCAATTCAAGGGATTGGTTCACAGCAAAATGTAGCATTTTTGGTGATTATAATTTGTATCATACATACTCGTATACTTATGACGAACCATATTGTTATGAAGAATTTCTTACAAATCAATATGATTGTATAAACTTTATTATTTTTTAGTATATATTATTATTATCATTTAACTTATGTTTTGGGTTTGCATGTATTGGAATTCATATTATATATTTTTTGTGGTTTTGGCATAAAAAAAATTATTTACTTATTTTTTGGTGTTTGGTCTCATATTACCATTATTTTACTAACTTAATTGTGTCATATAAACATATATTTTTATTGATTTATTGAACTTGTAAACATCTTAAGTTCTTTATTGACCCTTTAATTAATTTTATATCTCATAAAAATATATATATGTATGTTTTTTTTTAGAATCTTCTGATGAAATAATAGTTTTTTAGTTTTAGATTATTTAATTTACTTGATGAAATCCATTACTCATAGACAAGTTTCTGATACCTTTTGTATGATTCTTCATCCCTTATATTATTCAAACCCTCTTTATATTATTCCCGCATTTTGGAGACATTGATGTTTTCCATTTGAACAGATATAAGATATCACATTATATATTTTGAGAATCAGAATCATTTATGAAATTTGAGAATATTTTATGAATTAAAACACTGTTTTTTCCACTTTTGATTTTATTTTTCTCGACATGTTTCGAAGGTGACCTTTGTCATCCGGAGAATGATATAAACTAACCAAAAATATTATAATATAAAATTAGTGCATGAAGCAAGAAACCTATACGAGTATAACATGTGTTAGTTAACTTAGGCAGAGTACCAGGGACATAACAATACAAATATCAATGGGTTAAATTTTGAAAAGGATTTTTTGGATGGAAGTTTTGAGTTGAGGGTGTTTTATTGCTCTAAACTTCTAAAGCTATTGAATTAATAAACTCAAAAGTGGAAAAAAACAGTGTTGTATTCATAAAAAATGTCATTATGGAATTCCAGTGTTAAAGCCTTAAGTTTATCTAAAATAAATATTTTATTTGTTGTCAATTAAAATATAAAGCAATATTAGTGTTCAATAATTCTTAAAGTATGTTAACGTTTATATAATATTCAAAATTTTATCCCAGGCTCCCGTACCTCCACCTCGGCCACCATGTTCTTCTTCTGCTGCCGCAGCCTCCGCCATGCCAGATATTCCCGTTGCATACAATGATAAGGTACATAATCATTTTATTAATAAATATTTATTGAAAAACAAATCTATTATTGTATTTTTTGTGGTAATTTTTACTACCATCTACCAATATTCTTTCATAATCAATAAATGAATGGTATGATTTATATTTCTGTTTTTGCAGGTGGTAGCCTTCCTCCGCCAGCCTAACATAATGGACATACTACGAGAGCGCCACTCCGGGGTGGCTGGGAGCCCCGTACTCCGTGACAAGGTCACAGCCGTCCGCACTGAAGGGGCGCCCGCCCTTGAGAGGTTCCAGCACGATGTTCAGCTCACCATCCTGCTAAGGTAGAATCATACTTATATGGTCACACTTTCTACAGCTTATTTCTGAAATCCAACTACGGATTGATATTCTTATTATTATTGTTTACTGTATTCTCTTTGATTGAAACCTATAACATATTTTTATTATTTCATCTATCAGAGACTGAGATCGACTGAAAAATTTACTAGCGGAGAGTGTTATCAACATGAATTTTATTCAAATACATTTTTTTAAATTGTTTATGACGACCTTCGTGGTAGAGTAACAACAGCTGCATGACTGCCACACTGAAGGTCCCAGATTCGATTTCCGGCGATGACAGTGTGATTCGCACACTGTCTTTGGTCAGGTTGTAGAATTCTCGTGGCAATAAAATGGCGATAGATTAGCTACCCATCACATGTCATGAGAATTAATACAATAGCTATACCCTTTACACCATTTTGGCTCGTGGTGTATTGATGGAAAGAGCTATTCAACAAAATAAAAATATTGTAAGTGTTTGAATGACAAAAGTGTATATTTTTCAAATAAATTTGAACAAATGAATTTTATACAAATACTTTACCGATATTTTATCCTTCATATTCCCAGTTCCTACCTACAGTAGTCTACTGAATTTTATTAAGACACTTTTGTGCAAAACTTCACCTCAAGGGCACATAGCACGGAAATTTATAAAATTATTGATAACATTAATATTCATAAGTTATAATTCATACATATGAATTAAGAAATTTCAAATTTTATAAATAACATGCCAAATGATTGTAGACTGGCCAAGAGAAGTCAGGATTGAGGAGTGGCAGTCCTTGGTCCTTTCTGTTAACCCCTCACCTGAATTTTTTTATGATTTTCTTTTTGTTAAACATTTGTCTGCCACAGTTAATTTTTTTGTATTCCAAAACAACATTCTACTTAGACATAAAAATATAACTTTGGTATACAACTTGTGTTAATACATTTTTACAATTATAATAGAGGGTAGCGTTGAAAAGTGAAAAGCATTTTTTATCTTTGGAAATAATGTTTCTATTCAATTTGTGACAGTTAGAGAAAAAATAACAAATTTCTTCATATTTTAATAAAATTTTAGAACTTTTAAGTAAGTAAATATTTTAATATCATATAATGATGACGAATACATTAATTTTCTAGAAGTTTTTTTGTATTATTTAGGAGAACACTTTTGTCACGTGGCACATTATCATATTTCAATTGATAATGCTGTAGCATGGCGAAACATATTTTCCCATATAATATAATCAAACTTCTAAGAAAGCAGACATCTAAAATACTCTATACGGATAATTAATATTAATTTTCTATAAGTTTTATTATATTTTATGAAAATTATCATACATGCTTCGCATTGCTTAAGTAGTATCAAATGTTACGTTATTTAGACATTTGATAATGCCTTAGCAAGGCGAAAAATAGAATAGAACATATAGAAAATGGGGGTTTTCATTCGCATTCGTATTATCAAATGTTAAGTTAGTTAGACATTTGATAATGCCTGAACAAGGCGACAAATGTCATCCCCATAACATATCATAAAACATATTTAAAATAGGCATTTTTATTCGCATTCGTATTAGTAAATATTAAGTTAGTTACATTTGATAATGCCTGAGCAAGGCGAAAAATGTCATCCCCATAAAATATAATTAATCATAAAACAAGCGTTTTTATTCGCATTCATCTATCTATCTATCTATCTATCTATCTATCTATCTTCTATCTTCTATCTATCTATCTATCTATCTATCTATCTATCTATCTATCTATATAAATAAAAGGCGACCTTCCGGGTGTGTGCGGACTATTTCTGAGGTTATTCCTGAGCTGATCCTTTTGAAATTTGGAGAATGGACTAATTGGAATTCAGCGGTCGTCATAGGCATATTTTTGTTATTAATCGAGCTCTAATTAACTTTATAAATTAATCAATTAATTGAAAATTTTCGTAGTGCAAACGAATATAGACCTTAATGTTCGTATCACCTGAGTATCAATCTTTTGAGTCTATATTCGTTTGACATGGTCTGGAGAGAATTCAGTCTCCATGTAATTTTGTGTAGTGGCAACAATGTGTTTTTCTTTCTGACAGTCCAATATATTGCGTTTTACTTTGGGATGTATAATACTTAATACGTTTTACTTATTACGTACTAAAATAATTGGTTGTTTAATTGGTACAGTCTATTTTATTGGCCATATTTTAATGTACATTAATGTAGACAGGTAATTATGCTTCCAAATTTTGGCGAGTATAATTTTTACACGTCATTTTGAGGTTATGCACGAAATCTTATTTTTTCGTGTGGCTGAAACTTATTCGTTTCTCTTACGTTCGACGGTGATTACTTAATGATATTCGTTTTCTAGAATTCTAGCCGTTCGATTGGTCACGTGGTCTCCTGTCAAAACGTAATTTACGTCGTAATATTTTGTAGGTATACTTATATTTCTAATTCATATATATCTTCAAGTTATTCTATTTTGCCGTTGAAATGAATACATATTATATTTCCGCATTAAATATTTCAAAGTTATATTTCGGAAATTGTTACATTACCACAGCAACGGTAAGAAAGTTCTAATGATATACAATATCAATTTATTCGTTTTACTTACGTGTCATTTTAGGTTATGACGTTTCGTAGTGTAATTATTAGTTATTTAATTGGTATAATCTATTTTAATAATGTTATTTTAATGTAAAATAATTCTGGCAGGGCGAAAATCTATATCTTTGGGATAAGATATTAAGTTTTGATAAAATAATTCAGAGCCTGGTGTGAGAGACCACTGTCTAATGGGGATATTTTTGTATTGGGATTGAAATTATTTTGTTAATGAGCCATATTGGTGCATCTGCATGTTGCAATTCTACTTTAATATGAAGAAACTTGCTTCCGTAAGTTGTTTAATATTTATATTTCTAATTCATAAATATATTTTCAGTTTCTTCTATTTTGCCGTTTTCTTTATACGCATACTTTGGTCAGGGAAATTGTTACATTACCACAGCAACGGTAAGAAAGTTCTAATGATATACAATATGAATTACAATATGAATGAATGACACAATTCTTATGACTTTTTCCGTTTATTTCTAGGAAAATAAAGTAACGGATCAGAGATGGGACGAAAATTACCGATGCAGCGTGCAAAATAACTTCGTTAAAATGGAATTAGATCAATCAAACAACGGATGATCAGTGAATTAGATGTACCCTGGAGTTGCGAATGAAAACCGGCTCATTTTTACATTACACATAAGCTACTTTTAGTAGTTTTCATTCATATATGAAAATTCCATTATTAATTTCAGGTAAAGTTTTTAAATTTACAGTTTATAGACAATAATTAAGCACATTCCCAAACGTGCCACCTATATATCTGAATTTTGTGTTGCTCGGGCTGCCTGAAATATGCTTCCTGCACGCCTCAGATGCATTGACAAGCCGACAGACTTTAATTCTCACCTAAAAACCCACCTTTTCAAATTATCGCATAAAATGGTAACAACGGTTGTCTGTATATCAATAAACAATATTATATCACATTTGCACAAAACATTCATATGTTTAGAGAAACAAAATTCTTGATTTTGTTGTCCATGAAATTCACATCAGAGCCAATAAAGTAAGTTTCTACGATCGTGATTTCGCTGTTGTTACATGCACCTTTCATGACTAAAAACATTGTCAAAGCGCCCTTGAGGTGAGCTATTCACGAAAACGGCGATTATCAGTTCCGTAAGTTCAATGTTTATATTTTGATATGTACAGGTTTAAATTTTGAATTAATTGGTTTATTTTGTGTATATAAGAATATAGACAATTTATATGAAGGAGTCTGGTTGTAATGAATGCTTTTGTAAAATTTTTGTTATTTCTTTAGCACAATCATAACTGCATTGATTAGCATAGTTTTTGGTAGTTATTTTTGCCGTTCAGGTAAAGTTTCTAAAATCTCCTACATATAATATTAACACATTTCCACGCAACTCTTGCAATGCTCGATCAAGAGCCTCGAGTATTTTTTTTAAATATACTGCTTAGTGAACACTTGGAATTCATTAATTGTATGGAAGTTGAAAATTTGCCATATGCGCCTCTTCGATGTCCGCCTTATGCCAATTCCAATATTATTATTTTTTATTTCTAGGAAACAATATTAATTAATCAGAGATCGGAATGGAATCGGTCATATAGCAGGGACAACGGATGATAAGATGCACCCTGGAGTAGCGGGCGAGTAACAACTGGCAGAATTTTGAATGGTATTGCGCTATTTTATTAATGTTATTTAATTATTATGATTTTAATTAGTTATTTAAAATACAATTAATATGACATTTGATGAATTCAAACATAAAGGTGTTCTTTATACGCGTACTTTGGTCAGGGGAATATTAAAATTACCACAGCAACGATAAGAAAGTTCTAATGATATACAATATCAATTTATTCGTTTTACTTACGTGTCATTTTAGGTTATGACGTTTCGTTGTGTAATAATTAGTTAATTGGTATAATATATTTTAATAATGTTGTTTTAATGTAAAATTGTTCTGGCAGGGCGAAAATCTATATCTTTGGGATTAGATATTAAGTTTTGATAAAATAATTGCCTGGTTGTGAGAGACCACTGGTCTAATGGGGATATTTTTGTATTGGGATTGAAATTATTTTGATAATGAGCCATATTGTTGCATCTGCATGTTGCAATTCTTCTTTATTTTCCATTCCACTGAGTAATTCCAGCAGCACACATACCCAAATACACTATGAGTTACTTCAGCTGTTTTAGTTTTTCTCTGAAAACAAATGCTGTGATAGGTAAACATATCCTTATATGCAGCATTAGCTGCCTCAGTTAGAAGAGTTCAGTAATATTCCATTTTTGACCATTAAATTCTACATTATGCTGAGATTTAAAATATTCAAAGATAATGAAATTGATTTCAGGTTATTTCATTTGCTTGAGGATGGGAAGACAACGCAGAAGATAATGGATTGCGCATGTGCAGAGGATGGGGAAAACAACGCAGAAGATACTGGAGTTCGCATGTCCAGAGGATGGATCCCACACTTCGATATATGCGTATCACAAGACAATGTTATCTTTATGAACTAATTTGGAATGGTATGTACAGGTTTAAATTGGATTAATTGGTTTAATTCGTTACATAAGAATATAGACAATTTATGTTTACTACTCCATGATACATTCTCATCTGTCTTACCTTTCCTGTATTTGGGGCTTTATTACAAAGAAGAAAGCTAATGAGATTCAGGTGATCCAAAATCGGGCTGTTAGAAATATTTTCCGTCTACCGTGGGTACACTCATGTAAGGGCCCTATATTCTCAGACGAAAATAATTCCATTTCAAATCCATCCAAAATTAGAGATCACTAAAACTATAATACAAATAATAAAGTCATCAACGCACTCTAATACTCGACCAATATTCAATACGGACGTACACCAACATGATACGCGCTCACAGAATAAGAAGCATTGCGTTCAACTAGATTCGGTGTAAAATCCTTACAATTTATAGCCTCTACAGAATTTAATAAACTCCCTAATGATTTAATAATGATGTCGAACCAAAAACTTCAATCTGATCAACTTAAAAGTAATTTTTACATTACATTTTACATTTTTACATTACACATAAGCTACTTTTAGTAGTTTTCATTCATATATGAAAATTCCATTATTAATTTCAGGTAAGGTTTTTAAATTTACAGTTTATAGACAATAATTAAGCACATTCCCAAACGTGCCACCTATACGAGTATATCTGAGTTTTGTGTTGCTCGGGCTTTCACAGTAGTAGGTTCGTCCGCCTGAAATATGCTTCCTGCACGCCTCAGATGCATTGACAATCCGACAGACTTTAAATATCACCTAAAAACCCACCTTTTCAAATTATCGCATAAAATGTTAACAACGGTTGTCTGTATATCAATAAACAATATTATATCACATTTGCACAAAACATTCATATGTTTAGAGAAACAAAATTCTTGATTTTGTTGTCCATGAAATTCACATCAGAGCCAATAAATTAAGTTTCTACGATCGTGATTTCGCTGTTGTCACATGCACCTTTCATGACTAAAAACAATGTCAAAGCGCCCTTGAGGTGAGCTATTCACGAAAACAGCGATTATACAAATTAAACAAACAAACAAACCATCACGCCGTTTCCCCACAGGGGTAGGCAGAGAGAATGGACCATAACACTACTCTATCCTGGCAAACCTCTCTAGCTTCCTCCACATTCATACAACGAGTCATACACGCATGTCGATTCCTCCGACTTCTAACACGACCAACCTTTAAAATCTGATTAGTTTAATTAATTTGACAAATTAATCAAATTAATCAGATTAAAAGGTTTTATTTGTTTTATCGTTTTTGTAAAGAATTTTGACAGGTGTAGAAATAAATTTTTCATTTGTTCCAATGACAATTTGAATCATTTCTTCAATATTATTTTCAAGTTCTTGCTGGTTAAGTGCCTTACTACAGATAATTTAAAAAATGGTGGATACATGTAACATAAATTAAATAAACACAAATGTCCGGATCG
>JAHDVF020000241.1:0-142381 GCA_022606425.2 Lepidostoma basale
TGCCTCACTTTATTTATTGTTCTTCTGTATTGTTTTTGTATGTATGACGATTTGTGATATAAGTGCGATGGGCGAGAAATTGGAGCAAGTTACTGAATTTCTGGTATACGTATCTGGGAAGCATGTTTACAAGAGACGGAAAAATGGAGAAAGACATCGAAAGGAGGGTTGGTGCTGGGAATAAAACAAATGGCGCACTCAAAGTCATTACTGCAAATAGAAATATATCCACAGAAGCAAAGATGGCAGTACACAATGGAGTTCTAGTGCCAACCCTCATGTATGTAAGTGAAGCTTTAAACTGGCAAAAGAAGGATGAAAGCAGGATAAACGCCGTAGAAATGAGATCGCTAAGAAGAATGTGCGGGAAAACGTTGTATGATAGAATACCGAACGATGAAATAAGAAAGAAATGTAAGGCAGATGACTGCATCATAAATAAAATTATAAAAGGATCCCTGAGATGGTTCGGACATATGGAACGAATGGATGAGAGTAGAATGGTTAAAAAGTTGTACACAAGCAGCGTGAGTGGGAAAAGAAGTCGAGGACGACCGAGGAAAACATGGCATGACCAAATTAATCAATTACTATAAGGCGGCCACATTCTAAGTCGGAACAATCGACGTGCGTGCATGGTACGATGTATGAATGTAGATGAAGCCCGAGAGGTATGCCAGGACAGGCCAGTGTGGCGATCCATCCTCTCTGCCTATCCCTCCGGGGAAATGGCGTGATGGTTAGTTAGTTAGTTAGTTTTAGTAAATAAAGGAGCTGTTGATAAACTACACCTTTTACAAAATTAAGGAATCAGGGCTATACTCGATTGGGGTAGATATTGTAGGATTTCAAATATAATAAATAAATTACCAATTTTGAACCCAAGAAAACTAGTTCTTTACAGTACTTTGATTTTTGTTTATAAAATTAAAAGTAATATGGTGCCTGCATATCTAACAAAAAATGTAGCATATAGTTATTAAATACATGATTATTTGACGAGAGGTCTTGATAGATTCCGACTCCGGAGACCCAGACTTGAAAGTACAGAGAAAGGTGTTTTTTATAGAGGATTCAAATTATTGAATGAATTGCCAAATGAAGTAAGAGATGCCGGTTCTATTACGATCATTCGTCGAAAATGCTTTAAATATGTTGTCAGTACCGATGTTTAGGGTTTTTGTTGTTTTTTTTCATTTATGTTTTTTATATTATTAATTGTTTATAAAATGTTGTTTGATAAGTTGTAAAATGTTAATGTAATTTTTTATAATTTTATTAAAAAATAAAAAATCTCTCCATTCTCCAGATCATTCTAGTTTCTAATATTGAAACCAATAAAAAATGTTAATGTTATTTTTTTATTCTTTACAGGTGGTTCGTGAGACTTCCAAGACAAGTGACAGTGAAGTGAAAATGTGTATAATAATTTCAGTAATGAAATCAGAGTAGGTGCATCATGTTTGCAAACAGGACCACGTCATCCGGAGACGGCAGCTTCCCTAGCTCCGGGGAGCTTGGCAGGAACTCCTCCATGCCTTCCCTCAAGGGCCGTCCCCATCTGCCTTCCCCTCACAAGTCTCCAAGATTCCCTCCACACTTCCCGCCTCCTTGCAACCCTCACATTTTTGATGCAGCTAAATTCGTATGCGAAAAGGTGCCCGTCCATCGCCCAAGATACCTGGACAGAGACAGAGAGAAACACGTGACAAGATGGCTAATGGAAGCCCAGGAGGCGTTAGAAAAAATGGAACCGAAGAAGAAACCTTCAACCAAGAAGAAACCCTTTCTCAGACGATTTGCATCGCAAGAATCAAATAAAGACTTCATCACGAACCCTTTCGACAACAATTCTTGGAATGAGAATTTCATCCTTTCAGATGGATCGAATCCGAAAAAGAATAAAGCCTTGTTGAAGAGATTCCAGTCCACCACGCATGACAACTTCGACGGTGGAACAGACGCGAGTAGGAATGACACTTTTGACAGGAGCGAATCAAACGGGAGCAGACTGGAAGTCGAGAGCCCTAGCCCGCAGTCTACGGGGGTGTCGAAGAAACTGAGTCCCCGCGACTTTTTGGAGCGATACACCCTCCCCAGAGTGGTGAATTTAGAAGGGGATGACCAACCCCTCTTGCTGTTCAAACAGATTTCCAGCTACACGCGCGTGGAGGCTGTGAGACTTGTAGGAAAGAAGGGAAAGCCTGTTGGAAAACCCATCTATATTCCTGAAGGATACCAAGGTAGGTTTTTTTAATCTCATTTTTAATTATTCTTTTCGTTTAACCCTTAACGTACCGTGTTCAAAACAAAACGCTTGCTCCCATGTGGTAAGTTCAGTTTACCGCTAACTTTATCTAAATATCAAGCATATGACTCAATGAATCAAAATTTAATTTATGTCATCTTGTAGGGAATTTCATTAGGAATAGATCGATATCTATAACATACATGGATTATTTGAAAACATATCATTATTAATTTTTTTCTGGAACCATGCGATTTCTGATATGGAATGCGTCACAGCATACGATCGACTAGACATCAGGTATAAACTTGTCTGCGCGCCGCAGCCGGCGAGGCGAGACATTACGAGATTTTACGTATGATAAAGGCGCCTAGGCAAAATGTATAGTACGTTCAAGACAACGAGTACGTATTAATATTTGTCCCTTTTGGTAAAGTGTTAATATTTTCACAGTTCTGATATTATTAAGTTGCGTTCTGCGTTTCCATCAACAGTCGGTATTATTACGTACCTATTGAAAAAGCCAAAGATATAATTTATAATACGTTCAAAACAGCGAGTAAGTATTTGTCACTTTTGATAAAGTTGTAAATATTAGCAAAACTAATTCTACCTTAACACGAATGAAGGTGAGGGCAGTCTTAGAAAATATTTTTTTTTGGGATGAAGGAAGTAATTTTTTGCTTTTTTTTTATTACGAAATATTGAGAACACTTCAATGGAGGATTACAATTTTTTTTATAATATTAGGGTTCATAGGTTTTAAGTAAATCAACTTTAAATTGGCAGTGGAAACTCAATTGACCACATGGCAACGCGACGGTTAAAAAAAGTCTAACCCCTAGGATTTACCCATTGAATAAAGTATTAGAATTTATTTTTCAATCTTCAACGTGAGCATAAAATAGCTCATTATATCAAGAAGGAATCGGGTCATGTTCAGGCTCAAACCCAAGTCCACTGGATCAGGAACCAATCGTTCTGTTCCCTAGATCACCACCCGATTAACTTGATTGCCACACTGTTCTTTCCTGATATTTCTTCTGATTCCTTAACATTCTTACGTGGTATCACGAACGCACGTCGAATTCTCAGACTGCTTACATTTAATGTATATGCGGACATTTAATATTAGATTGATTTGATCGTGCCATGTTTTCATTTATTGTTCTTTTTATTATGTTAGTATAACTCTTGTTGTAATTATGTTATTATAATATAACACTTGTGTGTTATTTGTTTTTTAACACAATTTTGTTTTTTCAAAAAACAGTTTGTTTTTGTTACTCTGAGAAAGCTCCAACGCGAACGAAACCGTTTGGTTCTATTCAACTATGTAAATACTAAGTACATAAGTGTAATAAGTAATTTTTAAATGCCACACTATAAATAAAGTGCTTCCAACTAAAAAAATGTTTAATTCATAAAACGAAAACCAATTTTTTTGAATTCCCGATTATGAAATGAACTTTAAGGGGTTAGAGGCAGTCAGAGGTATGAAAAAAACAAGTATTTAAAATATTTTTGTTGTCAGTTATTTAATTTTATTTATAAAACTAACAAAATAAAAGTATTATATAATATTATTTTTTAACTTGATTTGACCTAAATTTGAAAAAAAATTATGAATTTCATATTATCGCCATATACTCGTATATAAGGTTCCGGGTTCGATTTCCGGCGAGGGCAGTGTGATTGTTACACTGTCTGTGGTCTGGAGTAGAATTCACGTGACAATAAAATGGCGATAGATTAGCTAACTATCACATGTCACGAGAATCACAGTGATAGCTATAGTATCCTTTACATCGATTTGGCTCATGCTGTCATGATGTAAAGAGCGATTAAACAAAAAAAATAATAATATCGGTTGGACCCTGTTCCATAATGCGGTGACCATTATAACTTCTTACAGGTTCATCTTAAATCATTCAAATCATTTTTTATAGTTAATCCAGTGCCTGATCGAAGGAAATTATTTCTTTTTAACCCTTAACGTACCGTGTTCAAAACAAAACGCTCGCTCCCATGTGGTAAATTCAGTTTACCGCTAACTTTATCTAAATATCAAGCATATGACTCGATGAATCAAAATTTATTTATGTCATCTTGTAGGGAATTTCATTAGGAATAGATCGATATCTATAACATACATGGATTATTTGAAAAACATATCATTATTAATTTTTTTCTGGAACCATGCGATTTCTGATATGGAATGCGTCACAGCATACGAGCAACTGGACACCAAGTATAAACTTGTCTTGCGGCCGGCGGCCGGCGGGGCGAGACTTTACGAGATTTTACGTATGATAAAGGCACCTAGGCAAAATGTATAGTACGTTCAAGACAACAAGTACGTATTAATATTTGTCCCTTTTGGTAAAGTGTTAATATTTTCACAGTTCTGATATTATTAAGTTGCATGCTGCGTTTTCATCCACAGTCTCTATTATTACGTATCTATTGAAAAGGCCAGACATATAATTTATAATACGTTCAAAACAGTGAGTAAGTATTTGTCACTTTTGATAAAGTTGTAAATATTAGCAAAACAAATTCTACCTTAACACGAATGAAGGTGAGGGCAGTCTTAGAAAATATTTTTTTTTGGGATGAAAGAAGTAATTTTTTGCTTTTTTTTTTATTACGAAATATTGAGAACACTTCAATGGAGGATTACAATTTTTTTTATAATATTAGGGTCCATAGGTTTTAAGAAAATCAACTTTAAATTGGCAGTGGAAACTCAATTGACCACATGGCAACGCGACGGTTAAAATCTTCTAAAAATTTTATAAACAATTAACTGTGAAATTTTTCCTTGAAAATCCGTAGGTAAATTATAAGAGGCCGTCATTTTTTTTTTCTTAAAAAAATACCGCTTGATCAGGCACTAGATTAACTATTAAATTAAAAAAAACTAATTTCTTAGAATGATTTTAGATGAACCTGTAAGAAGTTTTAATGGTCACCGCAAAGCACCACTAATGGAACAGGGTTCAACAAATATGGTTATAGCTAAATATAGTTTTTTCTTCTAATTTGGGTGGAATCAAGTTAAAACGTAATAAAATAAATTAATATTGTTGGTTTAAATTTTTAATTGTATCTCAATAGAGACGAAGAAACAAACTGGAAACTGAATATGGATGATCAAGGTGTTTACAGGACTTATGACCTGTCATTGGTTGGGTTAAGCGCACGCTTTATGTAATTACAACATTCCCCATTCCACCATTGTTATTATGATCTTAAAAAATTAATTAGTACAATCAAATCTACATAGATGGCTAACTGGAACTGACACGTGAAGATAGGTATGGATTTGGAGTATATATACAACTTCCAAAAATGTATCATGCATGATCATAATAACAATGGTGGAATGGGGAATGTTGTAATTACATAAAGCGTGCGCTTAACCCAACCAATGACAGGTCATAAGTCCTGTAAACACCTTGATCATCCATATTCAGTTTCCAGTTTGTTTCTTCGTCTCTATTGAGATACAATTAAAAATTTAAATTAACCACCCACAGGTGAAAATCCAGGATTCGTATACAGATATAAGTATACATTTCACAAATATTAATATTGTTGGTTTTATAAAATAAATTACATTACTGACAATTTTTATTTATTTAAAATACTATTGTTTTTCATACCTCTGACTGCCCCTCACTCCTTAATTAGTTAGTTTTAGAAGACAAGATTCTAGAGAATGTATAGAATAGAGTGGCGGTCTATCGTCTAAACGTGCTTGTAAAACGGCGTGATGATTACTCAGTATGATTGAAGCGTTATCCGTTCTATTGTCACTCACATTCTTAGTAAAAACATCAATTACCGAATTCGTTAGTTCCTTCTTACGTAATAATAAAGTAACTTAAACCAGGAAATGAAATTAATTTACAACGAGAAGATACTCCACGTTTTTCACAAAAAATCTCATCTTATCAGAGGCCCCAACGGAAAACATTGTAATTTAAAAAATTCAAAATTTTATGTTGAAATTTATATTCTGTTAAATAATTATATAAATAAATGGGGTTATTATATTGATGCCAACTAGTTTCGCTTGGACCCAAGCTTCATCAGGGCAGCTTGGGTCTCAAGCTCTTCATCATATAACAACTGATGAAGCTTGGGTCTAAGCGAAACTAGTTGGCATCAATATTATAACCCTACCGTGGTCTAACCACAGAGTGAGTGCTTTGAATGAATGTTGCCAAATCGATGTACAGGATATTATTATTATTATGTTGTTAAATCGCTCTTTACATCATGACAGCATGAGCCGAATCGATGTAAAGGGTATAGCTATCGTAGTGATTCCCGTGACGTGTGATAGGTAGCTAATCTATCGCCATTTTATTGTCTCGTGAATTCTACACAAGACCAAAGACAGGGTGACAATCACACTGCCATCGCCGGGAATCGAACTCGGAACCTCCGGTGTGACAGTTAGTCAACGCCAAAGTCGCCACGAAGTACTAACTAACTAACCACCACGAGACGGCGTGATGGTTAGTTAGTTAGTTAGTATTTAAATTAAGTATTCATAGTGTTTAAATAATAATTATTGTATTATCTCTCCGTCTCACTCTTTTCATGTATGTCTCTTTTTTTATATATTTCTGTGTATGTCTCATCTCTGTGTCTTACTCTATGTCTCATCTCTGTCTAATCTCGCCACCTTTACCATTGTCTTTTCTCAAAGTCTTATCTTTTTGTCTCATATTTTTGTCTTCTATGACTTATTTCTATGTCTTATTCATATGCCTCAATGTAGCAGCTTTGTTGTCTTATTTTAACGTCTCATCTGTTAGTCTTATATATATGTGTCATCTCTGTGTCTCTCTCTATGTCTCATATGTGAATCTCATATCTTTTGTCTTATCTCAACGTCCTATATTTTGTCTTACCTCTATGTCTCGTATTTTTGTCTCATCTCTTTGTCTCAGCTTCATGTCTCGTCTACTTTTTTTATGTCTAACATCAAAGATTTAAATCAATGTTATTAGAATTTATTTTTACAATCTTCAATATGAGCAGAAAATAGCTCAATATTATAAAGAAGGAATCTGGTCGTGTGCAGGGTCGAACCCATGTCCCCTGGATCAGGAGCCAATCGTCCTAGCATTCTATCCCCTAGACCAGTGCTCCGCAACCGGTGTGCCGTGGGCCGGATGCAGGTGTGCCGCGATCAATTGCGTAATGTATTTTTTTTTAGTTATTGTCGGAACTCGAATTGCGAATGAGTCGACTCCTTCGTAAATCAGCCCAGGAGACGTTGGTGACCTTTTTGTTGTTGTTTTTTTTAGCTCATTCAGGTTTTTAGTGAAAATCTGACGGGATATTTTTTGTTGACCACATTTTTTTAGGCCATTCGTGAAAAATCGAACATTTGATTTTCCCGAATGAGCTATAATGAAAAGTCGCCAACATCTCTGCTGAGCTGATTAACGCTCACGCCCAGACCGAATTTTAGCTTCAGGTGTGCCGCGGAATTCTAGGAAGAACTTAGGTGTGCCGTAGGTGAGAAGGGTTGCGGAGCACTGCCCTAAACCACCAACCGATTGTCCCATTGTCTCATTCTACGCATCATTATTATCATAATTATCACGGATCACAATGTATTTTCTTTTTATTATATATGATGTGTTCTTTTGTATAATTCTCTTTAAATTTTAATATATTTCATTTATATCTCCGAATTTATATCTCCACGGGATTACTGGTTCTGATTTTAAAAAAAATGGTTTGATTCATGTGGTGCTCCTGTCAATTTGGAGATATTTCTTGTATAAGTGAATTGTTTTGGTCAATTTGATTGTTGCCGCACTTTGTGATAGTTATTTGTGGCACGAAATACGTTTTCACTCTTTTGATGTTAAAATAATACAAGTTTTTTCGTTTATAAAAATAATTTTAACAGGTGTAAAAATAAAATTTTCATTTGTTCCAATGACAATTTGAATAAATTCTTCAATCAAATTTTCAAGTTTTTGCTGGTGTTGGATTGTTTTAAGTGCCTAATTAAAATGAAAACAGTGGAATAAAAAATTAAATAAACACAAATATCCGGATCGTCCAGCTGACGACAAGTGCACCATCTAAAAGAACATTATGTGTTAAATTATTTTTATGTGTTATTTTATTTTATATCATTGTATTTTGTATAATTTGTTTTAGATTTATTATGTAGACGTTGAATGATTGAAGTGTGCGCGGGAGATGCCTATTGGTGGCGATGAGGTTCGCAACCCATCACACCGCGTCTCTCGCGTTGGCGAAAAGAGAAAAATGGAGTGCAGCATCGATTAAAGTGTTGCAGTCCGTTCTTTCTGTCTACCCTTTCGAGGAAACGGCGTGATGGTTAGTTAGTTATATCTCCGAAGTTACCACACTTTACGGGAATATTATACCATTAGTTTGTATTGTGTGTAAACAAAACAAAATTGCGTCAAATTTTAAATTACGATGTTTTTCGCTTGGGCCTCTTTGTGTACCATAGGAACGTCCTTGAAGATTCATTATCCGTTTTATAATGGTTGGAGGTCAATAGCATGATCAGCGCATGATACATCCTATAAGATGGCCATCGTTGTAGGTATCAAATCAGTAACGCTACAGTGGGTCAAAACAATTCTTCTTCTTCAAGTGCCCTGTCGGGTCCCACCAACGTTGGCGATCACCTCGGCGAACCTGTCCCTGTCCTGCACCGCTCGGAACAACTCCTCCACACTTCGGATGCCGGTTCACTCCCTCACGTTTCGCAGCCAGGACATTTGTCTCCTTCCAGGACCTCGGCGTCCCTCAATTTCCCCCTCCAATATCAGTTGGAGAAGGTGGTACTTTTCCCCACCCAGTATACTCGTATGACCCAGATGTGAGATCTTTCGAACCTTGATAGTTGATAACAGTTCCTTGTCAACTTTAACTCGCCTCAGGACTTCGGTATTGGTTACCATATCTGTCCAGGTAACTCTGAGTATTCGGCGATGAAGCCACATTTTAAATGCTTCCAGTCTGTTCATTGAGTTAACTTTCAAGGTCCAAGTTTCACACCCGTACAATAAAACAGACCACACATAGCATTTGATCATTATCTGGCGGAGTTTCAAGTTTACGTTATCATAGTAGAAAAGTGATTTCATTTTATTAAACGTTGCTCTTGCTGCCTCAATTCTACATTTTATTTCTACATCTGGGTCAAGAGATTGCGTTAGTATGCTGCCGAGGTATTTAAATTTTTCCACCCTTTCAACGTTAGGGCCGTTCAAATGCAATACTGACCCACTGTAAAAACATTAATAAATCATAATCAAACAAACTAACTAACTAACAAGAATGCTGGCTCTCGGAAGAGGTAGGCAGAAAGAATGGGCGGCTACAATGTCATTTCCTCACATAACACTCTAGATTCATCAACATTCGCGGCATCAACAGCATTGACGACCTTCGTGGCCGAGTGGTAATTGCATTGACTGCCACCCCGAAGGTTCCGGGTTCGATTCCCGAGGCAGTTTGATTGTCACACTGTCTTTGGCCTGGTGCAGAATTCACGTGGCAATAAAATGGTGATAGATTAGCTACATATCACATGTCACGAGAATCACTATGATAGCTATAATACCCGTTACATCGATTTGGCTCATGCTGTCATTTTTTTAAATTTGATTTGATTAATTTGGTTATTCCACGTTTTCTCTTCTTCCTACCTAACTAACTAATTATGGCAAATTACCATCACGCCGTCTCCCCGATGGAGTAGGCAAAAATAATGGACAACAACACAGTTCTTTCCTGACATACTTCTCTCGATCCTTCAACATTCATACATCGTGTCATGCACGCACGTCGATTTCTGCGACTCCTCGCTTGGCCGACATTCAATATTTGATTTGATCGTGCTATGTTTTCCTCGGTCTTCCTCTATTTCTATTTCCATTTACATCGTTCACATATACTTTCTTAACCGTTATCTTTCAAACTTTCGTAATGAACTTTACGCTGTTTTTTTAATAACGCTTTTATTCAATTATTATATTTGCATTTGACACTCTTTCATAAATAGATTTACCCCACATTCGTCTCAGAGATCTCATTTCTACTGCATTTATTATACTTTTAACCTTTAAATTGTCTGCTCTACGCGAACGAACGAATTAAAAGTCTTGGTGTCGAGAATGTATGAGTTATGCAAGTCAAATGATTTAATGAGGACTGTCGGAATGTCAAAGGTGATGGTTTTTGAAAGGGAAGAGCAAATGACAGTTTGTAACATAAGTGCGAACGAAGAGAACTGGCAGAAGAAGGAAGAAAGCAGAATAAATGCGGTAGAGATGAGGTCCCTAAGACGTATGTGCGGTAGAACAATATACGACAGAATCTCAAATGCTGATATAAGAAAGGAATGTAGAGCGGAAGAAGGTATTATGAACAAAATTATGAAAGGATCGCTGCGATGGTTCGGACATATGGAACGCATGGATGGAGAAAGAATGGTTAAGAAAGTATACGTTAATGATGTAAATGGAGTCGAGGCAGACCGAGGAAAACATGGCATGATCAAATTAATCAAATTTTAAATGTTGGTCATGTTAGAAGTCGGAGGAATCGACGTGCGTGTATGAATGTGGAGGAACCTAGAGAGGTTTGCCAGGATAGATTAGTGTGGCGGTCCATTCTCTCTGCCTACCCCTGAAAGCGGAGAAACGGCGTGATGGTTTGATTGTTTGTTTGTTTAACCCTCTTTTGTCATTTTCATGCTTCACTTCCATACATAAGGATCGACACAAGAACACCATTATGCACTGCCTTCTTCTCTTCTTCTTCGACACCGTAATTCATCCACTTTGCATTTTTCTGCCTACCTCTTCAAGGAAACGGCGTGATGGTATGTATGTTGTTATTATGTTATTAAGTGTTAAGTATACTCGTAGGCAAATTATGTAGCATCGTTTACGAAATAGTGTGAAAAGAGAGTTCAGAGTATTTTGAGAATGTCCCTACAAGGCGAAACATGTCTTAACGTGAAACTAAAACAAACTAATTGTATTGAGAATTTCACAATGTCTGATTGGATATGGAGTTTTACGTAGTTGCTATTACTTACATTCCAAATTTGAATATAAGTTTCGTTTTTTAAATATTTATTTCAATTTACCACATATACGTAGATTTTAAGATGGCATTACACAATGGAATTCTAGTGTCAACGCTTATGTAAGGTCGTGAAACTTGGAGCTGACAAAAGAAGGATGAAAGTAGAATAAAAGCAGGAGAGATAAGATTGATTTCAAATGCCTTAAACAGAATTTCAAATGCTGATACAAGGAAGGAATGTAGAGTGAAAGAAAGGATTATGAACAATGTTCTGAAAGGATCACTGCGTTGGTTTGGAAATACGAAACGCGTGGATGAAGGATGAATGGTTAATAATGTATACGTTAACGGTATTTTTTTATTTTTATTTTTTTATTTTTTTTATGTACACAACAGGTCGTTTGGACCTAATTACTGTATACAATTTTTTTTTTAGCTTTTATATTGATTCTCGTGACATGTGATAGGTAGTCAATCAATCGCCATTTTATTGTCACGTGAATTCTACACCAGAACAAAGACTGTGAAAATCTCATTGCCATCGCCGGGAATCGAACCCAGGACCTTCGGCATGGAAGTCAGAGCTCGTAACCACTCTGCCACGAAGGTCGTCGTCGTCGTGTTGATGGAGTATGGAGTAGTGGGAGACCGAGGATAACAAATTTCATAGGCTGGCCATGAAGAATCAGTCGGAAGAATCGACGTGTGTGTATGACTCTCTGTATGAATGTGAAGGAAGCTTGGGAGTGTGTCAGGATCCAGAAGTGTGGCGGTCCATTCTATCTGCTATCCCTTCGGAGAAACGGCGTGATGGTTTGTTGTTGTACTATAGGCAAATTTTCTTGACTTTAGTGAGAGTATCTTGTCTTCCTGCAGTGGCCGACTGGTAAGTGCATTGACTGCCACCCCGAAGGTTCCGGGTTCGATTCCCGGCGATGGCAGTGTGATTGTCACACTGTCTTTGGTCTGGTGTAGAATTCACGTGACTAAAAAATGGCGATAGATTAGCTACCTATCACATGTCACGAGAATTACTATGATAGCTATAATACCCTTTATATCGATTTGACTCATGCTGTCATGATGTAAAGAGCAATTTAACAAAATAAAAATAAAAATAATAACCATGTCTCATGCGTTTCTGGTAGTATACTATACACAATATATTATTTTGCCTGTTCTCAATAGATGCCTTAAACCTTAATTTTGTAATGTCTATTGATGAATGGAGTTCTGGTCCCAACCCTAATGTATGGAAGCGAAGCATAGAACGTATGTATGATGAGGTCCCTAAGACGTATGTGTGGTAGAACGATATACGACAGAATCTCAAATGCTGATATAAGAAAGGAATGTAGAGCGGAAGAAGGTATTATGAACAAAATTATGAAAGGATCTCTGCGTTGGTGTATGACTCGACGAGGAATCGACGTAGGTGTATGACTCGTTGTATGAATGTGGAGGAAGCAAGAGAGGTTTTTGAGAAAAATTGAATTAACCACCCTTTCGTGTAAATCCAGGATTTCGTATACAGGTATACATTCACAAATATTTGTTCTTCAAATATTCTGGTCAAATTCTTTGGCATATAGAATGGAATAATACTCCTAGCGGCTTCTAACAATATGTTAGGCGACAGCCTTCGCATGGTGTTAATAAGGTAGTTTGCTAAATGCCGAAAATCATTCTCCATAGATGGCGTTAGTGGGTCGGTTGTATAGGTTAATTCTTGAAAAAATTCACAAGTGCAACCAAATCTACATAGATGGCTGACTGAAACTGACACGTGAAGATAAATATGGATTTTGAAGTATATATACATCTTCCAAAAATTTGTCATGCATGATCACAATAACAAAGGTGGAATGGGGAATGTTGTAATTACATAAAGCGTGCGCTTAACCCAACCAATGACAGGTCATAAGTCCTGTAAACACCTTGATCATCCATGTTCAGTTTCCAGTTTACGTCTTCGTCTCTATTGAGATACAATTAAAACAAGAGAGGTTTGCCAGGATAGAGTAGTGTGGCGGTCCATTCTAGGCAGAGGCCTACCCCTGGGGGGAGACAGCGTGATGGTTTGTTTGTTAGTTATTCTATTGATGAAATAAACTGATTTGATTTGTTGTTGCAGTCCAATTTTGAATGAAGGATTCCTTTTTTAAAAATATTAATTTTAATTTACCACGCTTTAGCGGTCTTTATGTAACGAAGTTACGCTTTTGTGGGGTAATGTCATTTTTATCAGCACTTTCTACTGTCTTTACTACTGTTTCGGGAGGATGTGGAGGGAGCTAGTTATCAATTGTGCCACTTTCTACCTCCTATCTGTAGCGGCAGTGCTTCTCAAACTGTTTTTTTTATATCTCACAAACGTGTTCGCCTTCCAAATGATATCTTTCTGTGTCTACTGCATTTTTTAACTAACTGACCATTACCCCGTCTCCCCGAAGGGAGTAGGCAGATAGAATGGACTGCCACACTGTTATTCCTCAACATTCATACATCGTGTCATGCACGCGCGTCGATTTCTCTGACTCCTTACGTGGCCAACATTTTCCTAATTCTTCCTCTATTTCTAGTTCCATTTACATCGTTAACATATACTTTTTTACCGTTCTTTCTTCATTCATTCTTTCCATGTGTCCAAACCATCTTAATGATCCTTTCATTATTTTGTTCATAATACCACCATTCGCACCGCATTCACTTCTTATATTTTCATTCGACACTCTATCATACACAGAGTATTCACACATTCGTATATAATAAACTTGTATAAAACTAACGTTTTCATTAGGTAGTATTAATTATGTAATATGGAGTTTTAGATCATTGTTCATGAAACTATAAGTAAGATATATTTCCACACAAAACGATATTAAAATACTTATTCAAAATACTATAAAGCATACTAATAAGAAATGGCTTGAGTGATGGCGATATTCAGAACAGTAAGAAGTACAACCTGAGATCTAGAAAAGCCGACCCCAACAGTCAACACAGACAATGAGTTGGTATAGCGCCAGGAAGAAGAAGAAGAAGATAAGGCGTATTTCTTCTTCTTCCTCAGCCTATTCCAGTCCACTCCTGGACAGAAGCCTCCTCCATTCGCTTCCATGTCACTCTGTCCTGTGCAGACTGCATCCAGGTTATTCCGACGTGTCTGTTCAGATCATCCTTCCACCGTAGTTGCGGTCGCCCTGCACTTCTCTTCGCCGTCCACGGTCTCCAAATCAGCAGTCTTCCTGTCCACTTTTCATCTGAGCTTCTGGCTACGTGACCTGCCCATTGCGAGTCGCCACCCGGTGGATGATGTCAGTGACCTTTGCTTTTTCTCTCACCGTGTCGCTTTTGACTCTGTCTCTTAGGCTTATTCCTAACATGGCTCTTTGGGTCAGTCGTAGTTTCTCGGCACTTTGTTTGGACAATGTAACAGTTTCAAGACCATAAGTACCAACTGGCAGAACGCAGGCTTCATAGAATTTTCGTTAAATAGACCTTAATAACCGGAAAATACCGATCAACCTGAAACGAAAAGTCTATGAAAGCATACTAGTTTACAACAACAACAAACCGGTGCGGAGCGGTGTGGTGGTCCATCCTCTCTTCCTACCCTCAGGAGAAACGGCGTGTTGGCTAGTTAGTTATTTTTATATTTGTCTTTACACAGTGTCACACACATTGAGAATCTGTGGATTGAACAGAACACCCGGCAGTCATTAGCTATTCTCGTTATCTTCCTTGGTACCTACTCACACTGCGGGTGATGTCAATACCGTCCTAATAAGGCAAACGCATAATTTTACTAAATGACATGATAAGTGAATATGTCTTTCATGTCTTCTTTTCGGGTAACATAAGGACCTTCAGACTTCTAGATATATTTATTTTACACAAAATATGTATAATGTGGCGCAAAATGATCTTTATTGTATAATTAATACGAAAAAAACGTCAGTTTTTTAATAGTTTTATCGTATATATTTTATGGGAATGACATGTTTCGCCCTTTTTAGGCATTATCAAATGTCACATTTTTTTAAGTCGTGCTGCCGCATTGAAAACAGATTGAAGTTTATTCGTTTGTTTTTTGGGGATATTGGCATATATGCCGTTGCAATAGTCGAATCGAGATACGACGAAGAAATTAACAAGTGTTTTTAATGCATCAGTGGGAATATTTCTTTTGATTGCTTTGAGTTGTCTTAGGTGAAAGAAACTGGCGCTCACTGTCTTATTTATTAACGAGAGATCTTCTTCGAAGTTGATTCCAAGAAGTTTTATGGAGTTATTAGGGATGATGTCGATTCCGAATTTGCTCCTTAACTTCATTACAGAGATCACCATGTCAAGATAACTCTATTATTAATATACCATATATAATGTTGGGATTCTTATCAGTCTGTGATGATGATGGAGTGCCGATTATGAAGCGGATGGTGCGGGCTTCGGTTCTAGATATCCACCCAACCGTATTACTTCTACTTGTGAAACTGTATTTGTTTTAATTAATTTTATTCTCAAGGAGCCGCCCATGGCCAGATTGCGCAAAAGACCAAAGATTCACCGTATCAACGGATTTAATAAAATCAACTAATTCAAAGGCTTTATAGGTTCCATGTTGCGTCTGAGAAGTATAATATGATGATATCCGTCGCCAAAACAAAATGTCTAACAATATCCAGACAGCCTCTCAGATGCAAAATAGTTGTAGACGATAAACCCATAGAACAAGTGATGAAGTACAGATATCTGGGTGTGGAGATATCTATTTACAGATAATTATCTCGTATATAATAAAATTAAAAAACAGACTGATAAAGCTGCAGTTATCTCCGGATGCCTAAGGGACACTGTCTGAGACAATAAGCATATGCTAGTGGAAAGCAAAGTTAGAATTATTAAAACATGCATCAGGCTCATAGTGACCTACGGAGTCGAAGCAAGAGCAGACACTATCGGAGCCGAACGTCTCTTAAGAGTGGCAGAAGTGAAAGCATTGCGACCTGTTGTGGGGAGAACCCTTAGAGATGTGATACCCAATGAAGAAATTCGCAAATCCCGCAAAGTTGAAGACATGGTGGGATGGAGTAGGCAGAGAGGACGATTCTGGAGGGACCGCATCGGGAGAGTGGATCCAACAGGAATCCCTAAGATCGCGATGGACGAAACTCCAAAGGGCCGTCCACCAAAGCGATGGAGAGAGGGCTGGTCGTCTTCATCACAGGAATAAAGTTGATATCCTGCATAAACACATTGCAAGGTCTACAATCAGAAGAAGAAGAAGAATAACTAATCCAACTCACCATCACGCCATTTCACTGAAAGGGTAAGCAGAGTGGAATCCCATTGCAACTAAATGCGACGATGCGGCGATGCTATCTGGAAGAGCAATAAAAATTCTGAACATGTTCTCTTCGCAGATGCGTCATTGTTCATACGAATGAGGCATGCTTTCGTATTAATTAAAAATTTCTGTCACACTTGATATGAATATAGTTTTTTGCATTCTTCCAAACTGATGTCTGAAGTATTATTCTTGGATATTGTCTTTTTCGGAGTACCAGCTCGAAGGCTATTTCTCCCCTACATGTTGGAATTTTCTTTTTTGGATGATGAGGATGGATATTGTTGGATGGTGAGAGGAGGGTTTTTTGGAGGATGTAGTGTATTGTGTCCACCTGACTACTCGGGTAAGGAGGAGTGTGAAGGGGTCGGGGATGGTCTGGAAAGGGGCCGAGGTGTTGGGTGGAGACCGAGGGACGATGACAGAGAGTGGCCTTGGGTGGGGACCGATATGGCAATGGGTTTGAGATACAGGATGGGATAAGGATGGTGAAAAGGAAGGGGTTGGGGCATGAAGCGTTGGATTAAACAGCGGGTGGGCAGCGATGACGGCGGTGACAGGAGAAACATGGGAAGCAGGCGTTCGAAGAACGCCAGCAGACTTGGAGATGGCAGCGGGTCAGGAAGATGGTAGCATTGGCAAAATGGAGAGTGAGCGATTACGTTGGTCAGGAACTGTGACGACTTACAGACAGATAGAGGCGTCTCTTGGCATATCGCAGAGTGGAGAAAATGTTTCCAGCATTGATTTGAACTTATGCAAAAATGTATATACCTTAAATGCGAATATTTCGAAAAGCAATAAAACACTTTGTTTTCAACTTGTTTGTTTCTGTTTCACTTTTTGTAAAAACTTAAAAGGCTACCCTTGCACATGTATATGGAACTGTTTTTAACCTTGATGGATTTCCAAATAAAAAAATTTTTTGTGAGAGAGAAGCTTCAAATGACAGCCATTTTGAAACAACGGAAAATTTTATTACATTAAATTCTATTTTCAAATATTTTTCTTTGTTCGAATTTTTTAAAATTTATGATTTCGCAGCTCGTTTGCTTCTGCCTACCCCGGTGGTCAGGCGATGTGGTTACTCACAGAAAGTAGGCCAGGCGCCCATACAAGGTTTAGCTATGAATTTGCGTGCTCCAATGAATCCGCATAACGATACTGCACATTCCCCTGCCATAATGTTAGCGTAAACTTATGTAATATAATATAATATCAACCAGAAAACAGATTTGTTATTGCCTGAACAACAATTTAAAATCATCTAACATTTATTGAACGCTTAGATGAATAAATATTGAAAATAATTTGAAATTGTATAAAATATTCTTTATATAAAAATATATATTAAGTTTACATTAGTGTTAGGGTAAATGGTGACATCACGCCTTGGTTTGATATCACGAAGGGTGTCAAGCAGGGCTGCGCGATGTCTCCATGGTTGTTCAATCTGTATATGGACAAGTGTATGAAAGAAATTTAAGGTATAAATGCTGGTGCTAAGATGAGTGATCTGTCTGTAAATTGTCTGCTTTACGCGGACGATGCCGTTCTCGTTGCGGATAGTGCGGACGAATTACAAGTCTTGGTGTCGAGAATGTATGAGGTATGCAAGTCGAACGATTTAATGATGAATGTCGGAAAGTCAAAGGTGATGGTTTTTGAAAGGGAAGAGCAAATGACAGTTTGTAATATAAGTGTGAATGAAGAGAACTTGGAACAGGTGAGATAATTTGTGTGTTTAGGTAACATGTTCACAGCGGATGGCTGAACGGACAATGATGTTGAAAGAAGGGTTGGTGCGGGTAACAAAGTGAATGGAACTTTAAAAATAGTTATTGGAAACAAGAATTTATCAATAAAAGCGAAAATGGCCGTTCACAATGAAGTTCTGGTCCCATCCCTAATGTATGGAAGCAAAGCATGGAACTGGCAGAAGAAGGATGAAAGCAGAATAAATGCGGTGGAGATGAGGTCCCTAAGACGTATGTGTGGTAGAACGATGTACGACATAATCTCAAATGCTGATATTAAGAAAGAATGTAGAGCGAAAGAAGGCATTATGAACAAATTTATGAAAGGATCGCTGCGATGGTTTAGACCTATGGAGCGCATGGGTGAAGAAAGAATGGTTAAAAAAGTATACTTTAACGATGTAAATGGAGTACGGAGTCGAAGCAGACCGAGGAAAACATGGCATGATCAAATTAATAAAAATTTAAAGGTTTGGTCATGTCAGAAGCCGGAAGAATCGACGTGCGTGTATGACTCGCTGTATGATTGTGGAGGAAGCTAGAGAGGTATGTCAGGATAGAGTAGTGTGGTGGTTCATTCTCTCTGCCTACCCCTGCGGGAAAACGGCGTGAAATATTTATATTTATATTTTCTGTATTCATTTGTTCAACCATCTTATCGAGCTTTTATTAGAATAAATGCAGTAGAAATAAAATCTCTTAGACGAATGCTCAATAAATTTGTGTATGAGAGTGTCAAATGCAAATATAAGAAATGAATGCAGTGCGCATGAAATTGTGTTATGAACAGATCCATGCTTTGGTTTGGACATCGAACGCAAGAATGAAAGTAGAATGGTTAAGAAAGTATACGTTAATGTATTTATTGTTTCTTTAACAATGAAAGCCGTGCCACACTGTTTGAAACAAGCTCTCCACAGGGGTGACCTTGGTGGAGAGCTGTGGAGCCCACGGTTAGTGTAGCGTCTGCATACTGTTGTAAACAAGCTCTCCACATGTGGAATGCGTGTTTAAACGGTAGATCCACACGCATACTATGCGCGTTCGTTCACAAAGTTTGTTGAAGGTCAAACGAATTTTGGTTTTGGTCAAAACAACTGTCTACACAGTTTTAAACCGCCGGTGGAGACCGATGTGGAGAGCTTGTTTAAAACAGTGTGGCACGGCTTTGAGATAAAATTTCGCCCTTCTAAGGCATTTGATAATATAACATTTAATACAACTGGAAGACAGACGTTTTCATTTATATTAATTATACGTTAACGGTGTGATAGAACACGAGTCGCGGTAAACCGAGGAAAACTTGTCAAGACCAGATTAATCAAATTTTAAGGGTCGGCTATGTTAAATGTCGGAGTTGTTAAAATGCTACGATTGTAACAACATTTTGAATGTAATACAATCTTCATAGATGGCGTTAGTATGTAGATTGAAAAAAAACTACGTAAAAAGTGGTGTTACAGATTAACATATCGCACGTTGAAAACAAAAGTGACACTATATAAAAATCTAAATTTTTCAGTACGGTCATTTAAAGTTTTGTGAGGTCAATAACTTGACTGAGTAGAAATATATCTAATGTTGTTGTTTCATATATTAGTTTAGATATTATTCCATCAGAATCTAGTTGATTTTAATTAGGTTAATAAGCAGGCAAAACTTTAAATGATCGTACTGAAAAATTGAGATTTTTGTATAGTGTCACTTTTGTTTTCAACGTGCGATATATAAAACTTCCATAAATTTGTCAGACATGGTGGTCATAAGAAAAAAATGTGGAATGGGGAATGTTGTATTACATAAAGCGTGCGCTTAACCCAACCTATGACAGGTCACAAGTCCTGTAAACACCTCGATCAACCATATTCTGTTTCCAATTTGCATCTTCGTCTCTATTGAGATACAATTAATGCTACGATTGTGTTTAGAATGAAATATATCCTTATTTTTTGAATGTATACCTATACTTGTTTACGAATACTGGATTTCACCCATTGCGGGTTGTCAATTCATGATTTAATTGTATCTCAATGGAGACGAAGATGCAAATTGGAAACTGAATATGGTTGATCAAGGTGTTTACAGGATATATGACCTGTCATTGGTTGGGTTAAGTGCACACTTTATGTAATTACAACATTCCCCATTCCACCTTTCTTATG
This sequence comes from Lepidostoma basale, assembly GCA_022606425.2. Taxonomy (NCBI): domain Eukaryota; kingdom Metazoa; phylum Arthropoda; class Insecta; order Trichoptera; family Lepidostomatidae; genus Lepidostoma; species Lepidostoma basale. Next base: position 20,632 of record JAHDVF020000241.1, read on the forward strand.
ACCATGTCTGACAAATTTTTGGAAGATTAAACATAAATCTCCATAGATGGCGTTAGTATGTAGATTATATGGGTTAATCTTAAAAAGATTAACATATATAATCAAAATCTTCATAGATGGCGCATTGAAACTGACATGTGAATTCTGCCGCTGTACTTTAACATACGAGTATATACAACTTCCAAAAATTTGTCAGACATGGTCATAAGAAAGGTGGAATGGGGAATTTTGTAATTACATAAAGGTGCACTTAACCCAATCAATGACAGGTCATAAGTTGCATCTTCGTCTCCATTGAGATACAATTAAATCATGAAATATACCCTTGTCTCTATTTAGTTGGTCGGAGTATGTACGGACAAAGGCGCAATCACACCTCACATTGTGCGCGCGTAACAATAACACATTATTACTAATATACTCTAGTATATAAGTGCTCGGTACATATCATTATAGTCCACTGAAAATTATAAACACGTCCGCAGCACGCATGCGTATTGCACAGTAGCGTGGCACTGCCAGTTACGAATACACGCACCGCAGCATAGGATCCACATCGTAGAAACACTGCATTAAATCAATGACTTTTGCTAATTAACCATTACAAGCAATTACCTGGGAAGAAACATAAGCCCGAGTAAACAAAGCAGCTGCAATCTCTGGCGCTCTAAAATCCACAATATGGAAAAACAAAGACATGGCCATTAAGAGTAAGATGAGAATCTATAAAGCATGCGGAAGACCAATCAATGTTTAACGGTATCGTTAGATCAAAATTAGAATACGCGAGTGGTGTATGGTCTCCATACCAGCAGAAGTATGTGGAGGTATTAGAACAAATCCAGAAAAAAAATCTGAGACACCTCTACATGCGGATGAATCCGAGGTGGGGTATATACGAGGTCTGTTCAAAAAGTATCGCGAATTTTATATTTTTTCAAAAAGTATTTATTTATTCATGAATATCTATTTTGTCCCCTTCAAAGTAATTCCCCTCGGATATAATACATTTATGCCAACGTTTTTTCCAATCCTCGAAGCACTTAAAAAAATCATTTTTTGTGATCTTGTTCAGCTCCTCCTTCGATGCCGTCTTTATCTCCTCAATCGTGGCGTAGCGTCGTCCTTTCATGGGCCTCTTCAGTTTTGGAAACAGGAAAAAGTCACAGGGGGCCAGGTCTGGGGAATACGGTGGCTGCGGCACCATTACTGTGTTGTTTTTGGCCAAATATTCGCGCACAAGCAACGATGTGTGAGCAGGGGCGTTATCATGGTGCAAAAGCCAGTTTTTGTTCTTCCACAAATCCGGGCGTTTCTGGCGGATTGCTTCGCGCAAATTGCGCATAACTTGCAGGTAATATTCCTTATTGACCGTGATACCCTGTGGCAAGAACTCATGATGCACCACAATGATCTATTGATTAACACAGAGTACCGCAGTCTCGAATCAAGAACTAAAGGTACATTGATGATCTAAGGATTTAAAATACTCTGTAACCTCATTGATAGCCTCTTAGAGTGTTGTGGCCTCAATGCACCGGACAGGTATGCTCGCGCTAGAAGACACGATCTGTTGTGCATACCGCATAGCAGGACACATGTCTTGGCGCAGCATACAATGACCCGGGGTATGGTGCTCTTGAATGAGGTGTCAGTCCATGTGGACATTCTCTGTGGCATGTTCAAAGAATTAACACCACCATACTCCATATATTGCACTACATAATCAACAAGGAACACGTCTTCGTGGAAGACCTCCTAAAATATGGAAGGACAGCTGGGAGTCTACCTCACAGGAGGAACAACACTCTGGAGAACAGATCTCATAGGTCTACAACAAGGAAGAAGAAGATGAAGAAGAAGCAATTACTTGTTCTTCTGCTTTATTTAGGACTGTGTCCCGTTATTTCTCGGATCCTGTTCCTGGGATGTCGATGTCTCGCCATCTTTTGGGTGCATTTCCTGTTGGTACTTTATTTGCGGATATATTTATCACTCTTTCAGAACATGCTCTTTCCACATGATCTCTCCAATTGCGTCTTCTCAGTCTTCCCTATTGCACGACATCTTCCAATTACTAGCTAACTAAAAAAACGTTCACACCGTTTCCCCGGAGGGGTAGGCAGAGAGGATGAACCGCCATACTCGGTCATACCGACAAGAGACCTTCTTGTCGTATTACATGGCCGATCCATCTTGCACGCCTTTTGGACAAGGTACTGAGCAGGTGCCTTCCTCCTTAGATTCTTTGGAGAACCTCCTCTCCAGGAAATTCTTAATAGTCTTCTATAGGACCACATCTCAAAAGCCTCTAGTCTCCGTTTATCTCTTTCGGATAGGCACCATATCTCGCAGCCGTACATCAAGACACTCCATACATACGTCTTGATGAGAAGTATTCTCAGTTTTATTTAAATTATGATTTTATATTTATGAAGCAAGTGCCAATTATTTAAACAATGCGTTTGACAATGCAATGTGTAATTTCTTCCACATTCTTGCATAGTGCGAAGATCTCACGTTAACATCTTCGGTTGCATTTCCCTATGAGAAAAAACAATGACATAATGCATTCATAATCAGGCCAAGCTTCTGTTATGTACTCATCGATATAGGCAAACAATGATCTTATATAATATAGTATCATAGCTTATCAATTGCCTGAGTGATGATGTAAAACTCCACGTGATAGTTCACAGGTTCCCAACAGAATTACCGTCCCCCCTTTTTGTCACCTTTCTGATGCTGGACTGTCATCCTTCTCTGTCCTGATATACCTCTCTAGCTTCCTCTACGTCTTCTTCTTCTTCTCCTAATAGACCTTTGGTTTTTTCCTGAAATCAGGCTGGCCTCGACGTGGACATTGACAAAAGGTCTAGTCTACAGATTCAAGGTTGCCCAGCGCGCCATGGAAAGAGCCATGCTTGGAATAACCTTGAGGGATAGATTTAGAAACGAATTTATTCGACAACAAACCAAGGTGACTGAGGTGGCTCTACGGATAGGCGGGCTGAAGTGGCGGTGGGCTGGCCATATCTGTCGGAGAACCGACAGCCGATGGGGAAGACGGGTTCTGGAGTGGAGACCGCGTACAGGATTCCGTAGAGTTGGACGTCCCCCTGCCCGCTGGACCGACGATCTGAAGAGGATTGCTGGACATGGATGGATGGGAGCGGCAATGGATAGGGGGCGGTGGAGGGCTTTGGGAGAGGCCTACATTCAGCAGTGGATGACAGACGGCTGATGATGAGGCTGGCCTCTCTTGGGAGGTAGACTCCCAACTATCTCACCATCTCTTCGGCGGTCTTCCGGGGGGACGGCTGATGCGCCACAGCGTGTGGGATTCTGGTGGGGTCCATCCTCTGCACGTGCGCATTCCGGTATCTTCTGCGTTGTCTTCCCCATCTCACGACATCCTCCACCTTGCAGTTCCTCATTTGTGGTCTTCCTACTCTTCTTCTCGTGTCTCTCGGTCTCTAATTCAGCAGTATTTTGGTCCATCTTTCTTCTGCAGCTCTAGCGACATGCCCCGCCCATTTCCATTTAAAGTCGTCACCCGGTGGATCACGTCTTTATTATATTTGTACATTCATTTTATTAATTTGTCATGCATCTTATGTTTCTCACTCTTATTATTGTGTATATCTAACTCGTATGTTGAGTGTATTGGAAAATAAATCTGCAATGCTTTGGATATGTGGCTCGGTGATATGGAGTCCCCACGAGGCGAGATACTCGCTCATGTTAGAGAGGGTTCAGAAAAGAATTCTGAGATATCTCTACATGAGGGAGTTTGGTAGCTATCCGTGGCTTTATCCCACTGCATTCCTCTTGGGCATGCTGGGGACCAATAGTTTACAGATAAGAAGGGATGGCTGCACACTTACCCATTTCTTCAGACTTATCAGGGGATTCTTTGAGAATTCCGTCATCTTGGAGGCTATCCATCTTTATGTTCCGGGTGGTTATCTTCGACAGCGTCAGCACAGACTGTTTTATCTCCCAGCATGCAGAACCAACCTGCCTCTGGTGATGCCGGTGGGAGAGCAATCAAACTGCTGAACATGATCGCTTCGGAGATCGATGTCTTTCATATTCGTGAAAGTACGTTCAGAAGACAAATACTTTTGACTTTGGAGAGTATCTTGTATTCCTAATGTCGAACCATCTCTCATGCGTTCCTGGTATTATATATTTATTATGTTTTACCTGTTCTCAATAGATGCCTTAAACTATAAAAAATGTTTGTAATGCCTTTTGAGAAAATAAACTTATTTGATTTGATATACGTATTTCAATAAATAAATAAAATAAATACGTGAAATATTATATTATATAATATTTACAGTAAAAATAACTATAGCATGTGTGTATAGTGTTAATTATACGCGTTCCAGTCTGACCCAATGGCAGCATTCCAATTTATAATGAATCGAATGCATAATCGCGTTCCATATTAAAATTCAAATTATAGCCGCCATATTGGCCACTCTGCGCAGCGGATTCGGGGTGCGCGCGGTGGCCAATATGGCGGCCGTAAGTCATACTTGGTCCTTGCTCATTATCTCGGCTGGTTATTGAGGACAATTGAATATGTATAAAGTTGCAAAATCACTATAGGTAATATTGTTTCACGGGGGCATTGCTTACGGTCACAACTACACAATGAACTCTAAAATACCTATCTTTGTTCTTATCTCTGGCAGAGTTTCTCAAACTTTATCTCTGATTGGAATTAATTACCCTCAAAGTGTTCCTTTGAGGGTAATTAATTCCAAAAAAAACTTTATTATAATTTACGGGAATGACATGTTTCGCCTTTCTAAGGCATTATCTAATGTGTGCACGGCAATTAAGTCGCTATACGAGTACACGGAGAGCACTGCTAGTGTCAGGGTAAATGGAGACCTTACAGCCTGGTTTGATATCAATAAAGGTGTCAAACAGGGTTGCGTAATGTCCCCGTGGTTATTTAATCTGTATATGGACAAATGTATGAAAGAGCTGAAAGGGTTGGATGTAGGTGCCAAAATGAGCGGAGTGTCAGTAAGCTGTCTCTTGTATGCGGATGACGCTGTCCTTCTTGCATACAACGAGCATGAACTACAAGTCCTGGTGAATTGTATGTATAAGGTATGCATGCGAAATGATCTGATGATGAATGTTAATAATTCCAGTAGGTAATGATTTTTGAAAAGGAAGAAACCATGACAGTCTGCAACATAAGCGTGAATGGTGAAAATTTGGAGCAAGTAGTTGAGTTCGTGTATTTAGGTAGTATGTTTACAAGAGGTGGGCGAGTGGAGAGGAATATTGAAAGAAGGGTTGGGGCAGGCAACAGAGTAAATGGAGCACTTAAAGTTGTCATCGCAAACAAAAGCCTATACAAAAAAGTTAAGATGGCAGTGCATAATGGTGTTCTTGTGCCGACCGTTATGTATGGAAGTGAAGCATGGAACTGTCAAAAGAAGGATGAAAGTAGAATAAATGCAGTAGAAATGAGATCTCTAAGACGAATGTGTGATAAAACTGTATATGATAGTGTCAAATGCAATTTGAGAAGTGAATGGATCGCCACATTGTTCTATCCTGACTTAACTCTCGCGCATTTTCTACATTCACACATGCACGCTCGTCGATTATTCCTACTTCCAACATGGCCGCCTTTCAGTAATTGATTAATTTAGTCATCACTGCAGTTTGCTGCAGTGATCGCCAACGTTGGGGGGGACCTGACATGGCACCGAAAGAAGTAAAATATCTTGTTATATTAAATTATTCAGATTTTTATTATCCTTCTTTCTTCGCTAGTTTCAATCCAAGGGATTGGTTTGCAGTGCAACATTTTTTCTGGTTCTTGTGGAAGTTTACCGTTGATTTCCACATTTGTATACAGCTGGTTATTTAAACCCAATTACAGTATACTACTTAAAACTATTGATTCTCATGATATGTTAGCCAATCTATCGCCATTTTATACCATGAATTCTACACCAGACCAAAGACAATCATGCTGTCATCGCCGTGAATTGAACTCAGGACCTACGGTGTGACAGTCATAGTTTTTGCCACTCTGCCACGAAGGCACCATTATTACCCAAGACAAGTTTACGCTTATTGTTTTTAATTTTAAAATTATGTATTTTTTACATAATCTGACAGTAAAATGTAACTTATTTTTCAGTGAAAAATTGTTAAATTAAGTAATTAAAGAACAATGTATTTTGAATCACTTACATTTTTTATGTGAATTAAATAAACCTCATTTTGTTTAGTTTTAATAAATTAATAATTTAATTTATAAATTTTAACCAACTTAAAATATCACAAGGGTTTTCATTAAGAGCGCTCGAACTTTGAAATGAAATAAAACAACCTGTGTATGGTATTGTCATATTTAGTTTTAAACTTTTTTAACGTACAGGCAAATGTCCTTTAAAATAAAACAAAAAATTGTGTCAATTTCACAAGACAGGTTTTTTTATTTCATTTTAAAGTTCGAGCGCTCTTAATGAAAAATTCGATCTATGTACTGGTTTTATGTACGAACGAGCCACTCATTTAATAATTAGTGGAGTATCAATAATGAGAATTAATAAAAAATATAAAAAAAATGTATAACTGTATCCAAACGATTCGTTTTTATGTTATAAATTTAATTTAAAAAAAATTTCATGTAATAAAATCTTATTCCTTGTTTTAAAAAATCTGACATTTCGATTTTGAACGCTGACACGAACAAACTCGTTTTAATTTTTTTTTAATTCAAACGAAATCGAACAGCGTCGGCCATTGGCCAATGCTGCGCATTCGAACGTTCTTTTTTCAATTCGGATTCAAATATTTGGATTGTGGGCGGTGCAACAGACTGACTCTTTCGTTTATATATTTTTTATACATGTGTTAAATGTTATAGAAAAAAATAACATAATAATAGATGCAACCGATTAGTTTAAGTAAGCACAATAGATGGATGATTACGTCAGTTTGATATTTTAATAATGCCTTAGCACGGCGAAACTGGTTTAAGTACCGTTTTATATTTAAAAGAGTAATCTTTTTGTAAAAATTTTATTTTCACATGAAAGTGCACAGTTTTATTTACTTTTCCACATAATTACCACCAATATTTAATGATATGATGATTAAAACCATATAAATGTAGAAAAAAAAAAAAACATTTTAATTATAGATTAAATGTCTCATATTTATTTGTTTTTATTTTTTACGTATTTTTTAGTGTGATCGAAGTGTGCGCGGGATTTAGTTCGATGTGGTCTAACTAACTAACTAACCATCACGCCGTCTCCCGAAAGGGTAGGCAGAAAGAATGGACTGTCACACTTTTACTGATGCGGCACTCCATCCTTCTCTTTTCGCCCCGCGGGAGACGCGGTGTGATGGGCTGCGAACCTCATCGCCACCAATAGGCATCTCCCGCGCACACTTCGATCTTCCAACATCCACAAAATAAATCTAAAACAAATAATATAAAATACAATGATATAAAATAAAATAACAAAATAAAAATAATTTAACACAAAATGTTATTTTTAGATGGTGCACATATTGACTATTTAATTTATGTTCCACGAATCCACCGTTTTATAATTTAGCACATAATGTTTTTTTTTTCGATGTTGCACATGTTGACATGGACGATCCGGACTTTTGTGTTTATTTAATTTATGTTACACGTATCCACCGTTTTTTTTTAAATTAGCTGTAAGTAGGCACTTAACCAGCAAGAACTTAAAAATAATTATTTATTTACTATGTATTCGTTGTTTTTAAAAAGGCAGTTAAAAACAACAATAAAAATACAATGTTTTTAAAGAGTTATTCAAACTTCTTCTTCAGCCTATTCCCGTCCACCCTGGACACAGGTCTCCTCCATTGGCTTCCATGACACTCTGTCTTGTGCAGACTGCATCCAGGTTACCTTAATAACTCTATGTCTTGTATTTTTGTCTTATTTCTATGTCTCAGCTTCACGTCCCATTGACTCATTTCTCTTCTTCGTCTTCTTACTCAGCCTAATTCCGTCCACTCCTGGCTACAGGCCTCCTCCATTCGCTTTCATGTCACTCTGTCTTGTGCAAACTGTATCCAGGTTATTCCGACATGTCTGTTCAGATCATCCTTCCACCGTAGTTGCGGTCGCCCTGCACTTCTCTTTGCCGTCCACGGTCTCTAAGTCAGCAGTCTTTTTCTCCATTTTTCTTCTGAGCTACGTGACCTGCCCATTGCCATTTTAGAGTCGCCACCCGGTGGATGATGTCAGTGACCTTTGTTTTTTCTCTCACAGTATCGTTTCTGACTCTACCTCTTAGGCTTATTCCTAACATGGCTCTTTGGGTCACTCGTAGATTCTCGGCACTTTGTTTGGACAATGTAACAGTTTCAGACCATAAGTACCAACCGGCAGAACACGGGCTTCAAGCTTAGGGTACTTTTTAAAACAGCGCTATTTAAACGAGTCAGTTTTATGATAGTACTTGTACCTAATAAGAACTGTTTCGGGGTCCATCTAGGCCCGTTATGTGTGGCATCTTGTCGATAGATGCTGTACCATCAAATCGGCGGTCGGGATGGAAGAGTGCTGCTTTAAGTACTCACCGGGTTACTGTATCTGAGGAGATGAGAGAGTTACTGTGATGTTTGAAAGAACAGCGGTGTAACTAAGATTCACAGATAGCCGATTATAAACCAGATTTGGATAATTATAAATTTCATTAAATACTAAATATTGTAATGACGATTTTTTTAAATGAATTAAAACACCACTCAAATCATAAAAAATCGTCATTATGGAATTCCACAGTGTTCATGTCTTAAGTTTATCTAAAAACTATTAAGTGTTAAGTTTATCTAAAAACTATTAAGTGTTATTATTAAGTGTATTGTCTTCCTAATGTCGAACCATCACTAATGCGTTCCTGGTATTATGTTGTATGTGTATAATATTTGACCTGTACTCAATAGATGCCTTAAACATTTATCCTGTTTGTAATGTCTGTTGAGTAAATAAACTGATTTAAGAATCAATTGTATCTCAATAGAGACCAATATGCAAATTACAACTTCCAAAAATTTTGTCAGACATGGTGGTCATAAGAAAAGAGGGTGGAATAGGGAATGTTGTATTACATAAAGCGTGCGCTTAATCCAACCAATGACAGGTCATAAAACCTGTAAACACCTCGATCAACAATTGATCCTATTGAGATACAATTGATTCTTGAAACTGATTTAATTTGATTTGATAATCAAATTATAAACTAACTAACTAACCATCACGCCGTGTCTCCGAATGGGCAGGCATAAATAATAGAACGCCACACTATTATTTCCTGACACACTATACTTGATTCCTCAACATTCATACGTAGTATCATGCAGGCAACGATTTCTCCAACTCCTCGCTTGGCCGATATTAAATATTTGATTTATTTGATCGTGCCACATTTTCCTATGTCTTCTCAATTTTTAGTTCCGTATACATCGTTAAGATACCTCTTTTTACCATGGAAATAATAAAGGAAGAAAGATTTATTCTTTCCATGTGTCCAAACCATGATCCTTTCATAATGGTTTCATAATATTTTCACAAAATCGTTTCGTTTAACACAAGTGTTTCACATAACGAGTAAGATTCTGGAACGAATTGTTCTCGTTATGAGAGGTTCCGCTTTATATTTAAATTATTTCATTTAATTTAAAAGTTACTTTCGTATTCTGTGGAGCGGTCAGTATTGCGAAATGTGACCGCGGCGGAGTGGTACTAGATGAAACAAAACACGAAGACCTGACACAAAATCAAATATTTATTTTTAACTTATTGTTTCTTGAACGGTTCCAAAACAGTAAATACTATAAATAAAAAAAATTCACAAATTAGAAGTATGTTTCTTTTAACTGTTTAAATAAATAAATATCCTAATTGATTATATTTAGTCGCGACAGCTGTTTCGCTAACCGAAGTTAGCGCTACAGTTGATTGTAAGACCTGACTATGCTAACATTGGTTAGCGAAAAAGCTGTCGCGACTAATTATAATCAATTGTGATATTCATAAAAATGTTTTTTTTATTTATTAAAACAGTAAACATTAAACATTTTAATCTGATTTTGAAAATTTGGTTTGGTTCATGTGGTGCTCCTGTAAATTTCGATATATTTTGTGTATAAGTGAATTGTTTTGGTCAATTTAATTGTTGCCGCATTTTATAATAGTCATTTGTGACACATAATACTTTGTTCTGTTTTGCTGTTAAAATTATATTAGTTTTTTCGTTTTTTCGGTTATATAAAGAATTTTGACAGGTGTCAAAATAATTTTTTCATTTGTTCCAATGACAATTTTGAATAATTTCTTCAATATTATTTTTAAATTCTTGCTAGTTAAGTGCCTAATTACAGCTAATTTTAAAAACGGTAGATACGTGTAACATAAATTAAATAAACACGAAAGTCCGGATCGTCCATGTCAACATGTGCAACATCGAAAAAACATAATGTGTTATTATATTATGTGCTAAATTAAAAAACAGTGGATACGTGGAACATAAATTAAATAGACAATATGTGCACCATCTAAAAAGAACATTTTGTGTTAAATTATTTTTATTTTGTTATTTTATTTTATATCATTGTATTTTATATTATTAGTTTTAGATTTATTTTGTGGGTGTTGGACGATCGAAGTGTGCGCGGGAGATGCCTATTGGTGGCGATGAGGTTCGCAACCCATCACACCGCGTCTCCCGCGGGGCGAAAAGAGAAGGATGGAGTGCCGCATCAGTAAAAGTGTGACAGTCCATTCTTTCTGCCTACCCTTTCGGGGAGACGGCGTGATGGTTAGTTAGTTAGTTGAAACAGTTAATAATGTTGAAATATCAAAGTGTTTCCGCCAAAACAATGGATAATCTAATGAATACCAGTACGGTCGAAAAGGCGAATATCTACAAGACCAGTTAATTGTAAGACCTGACAATGCTAACATCGGTTAGCGAAACAGCTGTCGCGACTACATATGATCAATTGTGATATTCATAACATGTTTTTATTTATTTAAACAGTGAATAATGTTGAAATATCAAAATGTTTCCGCCAAAACAAATGGATTATCTATATTTCTCTTATAAATTCGCCATTATCTTGTGTTACGGATGCATTGGACAATGTCTCAAGTGAGGCCTGCTGCTTTAACCTCGTCCTGCAGGGCTCTTCTCCAAGTGGCTCTAGGTATTCTTCGCTTCTTCTTTCCCCTACCAATATAGTGCACCCTGAGCGATGCAGGCAGGGTCCCGTCTCAGGGTGTGACCGATCCACATCCATTTGCGTCTAGCGACTTGTTCTCTGATCGGCTTTTGGTCTGCTATGGTCCAGAGAACAGTTCACTTTGAACGCGACTGCTGAATACTTTTAGCTTGAGCTTTCTCGAAATGATACTGGAACGCCATACAGGGCAAAGCATTGCGAAAGCTCTCCTTATCTTGTTGAGTCTGCTGGCTACATCCTCTTTCGTACCTCCCGAGCCCGCTATCATACTACTGATGTAGCAATAGCTGGTCGTAGTCATAAGGGGGACACCGTGGAGCGAGTTTGGGGTGGAGTCATTTGTGGACACTCATAGGTCTATTGTCTTGGAAATGTTAAATTTGTGACCCACTTTTGCCGCTTCCTCGAAGCCTACACAGTACAATATATACAAAATAAATATTTAAAAAAAAATTTTATGAATGTGGTCAGTTTTGACGGTTATTAAAATGAATTTTTCGAACATTTATACATTTGTTACTAGCTGACCCGGCGAATTTCGTACCGCCTCAGAATAAAAAAAATTTGTGTTAACTTATTAGCTCAATTAAATTCAATTTTTTTAAGTTTAAATGAATACTCAAAATGAATTAAGTTCAATAAATGTGCAAAAATAATAATGAAAATTACATTGAAATGGATGAAATTCACGTGGCGGCAGTTCACAGTAAGGGGTTTGGTTTTCGGACAGGTTATACTACGTACAATAGACCGTGAGAGAAACATTCATTTTTTAGATTCAGGCCACAAATAACCAAGGATTGGCATTGTGATTTGTTGATCGTCATGGCGAATAACACATAGCGCCGCAGAGTCGATGATTTGAGGCAAGCGTTTATTTCATATCATCAAAAAAACCGTTCCTTACAAAATGTATGAGAAAATAAATTTTCGTCTTAATTTTTTTCCGAGGTTTTAATAGTTATTCAGAATTACGTCTCGTGACGTGGTGTTCGTAAGAAGGGCGTAATGGGGAATGTTGTATTACAAGCGATCGCTTAACGCTGTAAACGCCTTGACCACCATATTTTGTTTCCAAATAATTTACATATTCGTCTCTATTGAGATATAATTAACTCTTTATGATTAACCAGTAATGGGTAAAATCCAGTATTTGTCTACAAGTATTTGTATAAATAAAAAATAAAAAAAGGTATTCTGCTATTCGGGACGGAGATAAATCCAACAAATGAAAGATCATCAAAATCGGTCCAGCCGTTCCTGAGTTATAAATGTTGTAACTAATTCGACTAAGTTTTATATATAGATAACACATATTTTGAATAAATATTAATTAATTAATATAATTCTCTTTTGAATAACTTTTTGAAAACGTTGTCCCAAAACATGTTTGTGAAAGGTGCAAAAATGTTGTGAAAATACAAAGTTTTCAAAAAGTTTATCAAATATGAATCCACAACACAAAGTGATGGTGAATAAAGAAGAATTATATTTCTCTGATTGAATTTGTAACACTTTATATATTAGGTTTTGAAGAAATGAGATCACTAAGAAGAATGTGCGGGAAAACTATGATAGAATACCGAACGATGAAATAAGAAAGAAATATAAGGCAGATGACTGCATCACGAATAAAATTAAAAAAGGATCCCTGAGATGGTTTGGACATATGGAACGAATGGATGAGAGTAGAATGGTTAAAAAGTTGTATACAAGCAGCGTGAGTGGGAAAAGAAGCCGAGGACGACCGAGGAAAACATGGCATGACCAAATTAATCAATTACTAAATGGCGGCCACATTCGAAGTCGGAATAATCGACGTGCGTGCATGGTACGATGTATGAATGTAGAGGAAGCCCGAGAGGTATGCCAGAACAGAGCATTGTGGCGATCCATCCTCTCTGCCTACGCTTCCGGGGAAATAGCGTGATGGTTAGTTAGCTAGTTAGGTTTTGTTATATTTTGAATCGTGGTTCGTTCCCCGCTGTTCTTTACTCGCCGGTCTGGAGAGGGGAGGTCTTCGACCTTTGGGTTCACGCCTGCGCACCGGACATGATCCATTGCAGACTCCATTGCTTGAACTACAGTATGCGCGGAGGGCTGCCGAGAGCAAATAATATTTACATTGTACAACACAAAAAATTAGACCACCGCCACTTTATCTATCTTTGACCTCGCTCCATCAAAATTTCAAGATATTATTAATTAATAACTAACAAACCTTCACGCCGTTTCCCCGGATTGGTAGACAGAGAGGATGGACCGCCATACCTCTCTGTCCTAACACACCTCTCTTGTTTCCTCCACATTCATACAACGTAAAATGCATGCTCGTCGATTTTTCCGACTTCGAATATGGCCGCCTTTCAGTATTTGATTAATGTGGTCATGCCATGATTTCCTAGGTCTTCCACGGCTTCTTTTTTCACTCACACTGCTTGTATACAACATTTTCAAATCAAATCAAATCAGTTTGTTAACTCAAAAGACATTACAAACAGCAACATGTTTAAGGCATCTATTGAGTACAGGTAAAATATAAAAATACAACATAATACCAGGAACGCATTAGATATGGTTCGACAATAGGAAGACAAGATACTTTCTAGAGTCAAGAGTATTTTTCCCCTGAAAGTACCTTCACTAATATGAAAGATATCGATCTCCGAGAAGACCGCGTTCAGCAGACTAATTGCTGTTCCCACCGGTGTCACCAGAGGCAGATTGGTTCTGGTGGCCGGTTGGTAAAACAATCCAATAACCATTCTTCTCTCGTCGAAATCTGACATTTTAATTCGTATCTATTAACAAGAAGGGAATGCAGTGAGAATGAAAGCGTTATGAATAAAATATTGAAATGTTCATTAAGATGGTTTGGACACATGGAAAGAATTAATGAAGAAGTATTGGTAAAGAAAGTATTCGTTGACGATATGAACGAACAAGAAATAAAGGAGGACCTAGGAAAATGTCGTACAATCGATTCAATAAAATATTACATTTTGAATGTATACAAATACTTGTAGACGAATACTGGATTATCATTTTTAAGGATAATGTTGTATAAAAACTGGTCCAAGTTAAAAAGCATGAAAATTGGAGAGACATCTCCAGGCGTTATCTAGCAATGTATGTTAATGACGGTAGCCTTTCACAATGCGTTAATAAAGATCTTCTGCTTAATGCTTACATTTAATCTTTATAGATGGCGCTAGTGTAGATTGAACTAAAAAATGTGAAGTGTATGCCAACATTGAAGCATATATACATCTTCCAAAAAATTGTCAGACGAGGTGGTCGTAAGAAGGGCGGAATGGGGAATGTTGTATTACATAAAGCGTACGTACCAATGACAGGTCATAATTCCTGTAAACGCCTCGACCACCATATTTTGTTTCATCTCTATTGAGATACAATTATTCCTTAATAAAATATTAGATTTTAGCTTCGTTTTTCTTTCTTTCTTTTCCCTTTTTGCTTCCCAGGGCTTCCCTATTTCCTCAGGGCCAGAATTACCCCTTCAGCTCCCTTCCTGGGGGGTCGGAGGGCCCACTTTGGGAACCTATATTATAGGGGGTAGAATACTGGCCTAACAATTAATATTAAAAATAAAATATTGTTTATTATATTGATTAATTTTTCAGGTTGGTTCGCGCTGGTTGGAGAAAGGGGAACAACGAACGCCAAATCATATTCCACAATAGCCGATCTGGTCAAGGCGAGGGTTCCATGCTTTCTTCCGGCGGCTCCACTATCTGCCTACCTCCTGCAACGAGACCCGGGTAAGTCCATCTCCATGATGTTTTTCTTCTTCAGCCTATTCCCGTCCACTCCTGGAAAATGTCTCCATTTCCTTCCACGCCACTCTATCTCTTGAAGACCGCATCTAGGTTGTGCCGACGTGTCTGTTCAGATCATCCTTCCACGGTCTCCAAGTCAGAAGTCTTCTTGTCCAATTTTCATCTGAGCATCTGGCTACGTGACCTGCCCATTGCCACTTTAGAGTCGCCACCCGGTGGATGATGTCAGTGACCTTTGTTTTTTCTCTCACCGTGTCGTTTCTGACTCTGTCTCTTAGGCTGTGGCTCTTTGGATCACTCGTAGTTTCTCGGCACTTTGTTTGGACAATGTTACAGTTTCAAGACCATAAGTACCAACTGGCAGAACGCAGGCTTCGGAGACTTTTCGTTTCTGGTTGATCGGTATTTTCCGGTTTTTAATGATTAATTTATATATCCATATTTATAAAGTGGTGTTAAAAAAATATAAGGAGTTCTAGTTCCAACCTTTATGTATGGAAGCGAAGCATGAAACTTGAAAGTGCAAAATAAGGATGAGAGCATAATAAATGTGGTAGAGATGAGATCCCTTGGACGTATGTGTGGTAAAACGATGTATGACAGAATTTCAAATGCTGATATCGGGAAATAATGTAGAACGGAAGAAAGTATTACAAACGAAATTACGAAAGGAACATTTGGATATATGGATCACACTGCTCTGTCCTGGCATATTTCTTTCGATTCCTCTACATGCATACTTCTTGTCATGCACGCACGCCGATTTATCCGACTCCTCGCGAGACCGACATTTAATATTTGATTTATTTGATCGTGCCACGTTTTCCTCGCCCTTCCTCTATTTCACGTTCACGTCGTTTACATAAACCTTCTTTACTTTTATGTTTAACGATGTTAATGGAGTACGGAGTCGTAGAAGACCTAGAGAAACTAGACATGATCAAATTAATCCAAATTTTAAAGGTCGGCCATGTTAAAAGTCGGATGAATCGACATACGTGTAAGAATGTGGAGGAATCTAGAGAGATGTGTCAACATTGAGATGTGTGGCGGTCCATTCTCTGCCTGCCCTTCCAAAGAAACGAGATTGGTTTGTTTGTTTATGTGCAATATAAATTTATCCGTGAAACCCGCGTATTCAAATAAAGAACGTTTTGATTTCGAATGCTTCTGCATAGAACTCGTTGTAGGTACGAATAAATAAGTAGGTACTTTGATTTGTTTGTATAGAATAGATTTCGGCAGCTGTCACCCGCGGCGCGTGTCCGCGCCTTTTGTCTATGGTCCAACACCTTTGGCGCCCGCGACAGATGTCATTACTCCCGCCTTTTTCTGACAGAAAAAAAGAGCGGCAAGATGGCCGCCGTTCGACAGCTGTCCGTCCCATTGTCGGCGGTTGATTTTAATATTTATCGACGCGCGAGATGCGCCTGTTACAAAGTGGAGAGTGAAAGCGAAATATAATTTGTAGATGACTATTTTTTCTACTCTAATTAAAAATATTGTTCCGGTTTTACTGTCATTTCCCGTGGAGCGGCGATGATTCGAAATCTAGCCAACTAACCACCACACTCTGATATTTTTATATTATCACTCGTTGTATCTACCCAGCCACGCGTTTATAGTTTTTTTTATTTAATTTATTTTTTAAAGAACCCATTTGGGTTATATGGATAAATTTTTAGATCATACTTTTAATTATGATTTGTTTCAGGTATTTTTTAAATTGAGTTGTAGTGGCAACGAATGGAAGTGAAGCTTGGAGCTGGCAAAAGAAGGATGAAAGCAGAATAAACGCCGTAGAAATGAGATCACTAAGAATAATGTGCGGGAAAACGTTGTATGATAGAATACCGAATGATGAAATAAGAGAGAAATGTAAGGCAGATGACTGCATCATGGATAAAATTTAAAAAGGATCCCTGAGATGGTTCGGACATATGGAACGAATGGATGAGAGTAGAATAATTAAAAAGTTGTACACAAGCAGCGTGAGTGGGAAAAGAAGCCGAGGACGACCGAGGAAAACATGGCATGACCAAATTAATCAATTACTAAAAGGCGGCCACATTCGAAGTCGGAACAATCGACGTGCGTGCATGGTACGATGTATGAATGTAGAGGAGGCCCGAGAGGTATGCTAGGACAGATCAGTGTGGCGATCCATCCTCTCTGCCTACCCCTCCGGGGAAATGGCGTGATGGTTAGTTAGTTAGTTAGTTAGTAGTATTTATTTTTTATTTATTTAATTTATTTTTTAAAGAACCCAATTGGGTTCTTCTTCTCTGGTTTCAATCCTGGGATTGGTTTACAGCAATTTCCTCCATTATTCTCTTCCATTCTTCCCCGTCTTGTGCGGCTCTTTTGAAATCTGCATATGATGAGCAGCGCACGTCCACCAACAGGTCCTCCAGGTACTCTCGGCGTGGGCGTCCCCTAGAGTTTGTCCCCATCGGTCATACCCTCCATTATGGCATGCAAGAGACCTTCTTGACGTATTACATGGCCGATCCATCTTGCACGCCTTTCGGACAAGGTCCTGAGCAGGTGCCTTCCTCCTTCGATTCTTTGGAGAACCTCCTCATTTGTGATGTGGTCTCTCCAGGAAATTCCTAATAGTCTTCTATAGGACCACATCACAAAAGCCTCTAGTCTCCGTTTATCTCTTTCGGATAGGCACCATGTCTCGCAGCCGTACATCAAGATACCCCATACATAGGTCTTGATGAGGAGTATTCTCAGTTTTAGGTCTATATTATTCGATTCTATTATTTTCGACCTTTTATTAAATGCAAGCCTAGCCTGATGTATACGGCTGTCGACGTCGGTCTTAGACCGACCGTCCCATGTTATTTTGCTCCCGAGGTAGACAAACTCCTTGGTGTTCTTTAGTGGAACTCCTGACATCACTACTCTCATCTGATGTTGCGTTCGGCCTACAGTCAGCAGCTTTGTTTTGTCTTTATTTATCTTCATGTTGTAGTTATTTCAATTGGGTTATATGGATACATTTTTAGATCTTACTTTTAATTATGATTTGTTTCAGGTATTTTTTAAATTGAGTTGTGAGACTCCTTGTGTTTTTTGGTAGTTCATTGTAAAGTTTCAGTCCATTGTTCAATATCCTTGATTGTCCTGTCTTAGTTCGTGCATTCGGTAAGTGATATCTGTCACAGTTCCTGGTCCAGTGTCTGTGTACGTCTGAATTTTTAGTTAATTTGTAGCTGCTGTCTGTTGTCTCTTCCATGGTCACTCTGTGTACAATTTTCTAGGTCTCAAATTGTATGGTTGGGGTAAGATAGTTAATGTTATAAGCTAATTTTATTATTTTATTTTGTTGTTTTTGGAGTCTGGAGATGTCATTTTGTTACCAACCGCTTACTCCTAGGTTCTCAAAGTGGGCGATAATGCCTAATAATAGTTTTAAAAAGACAACAACAACATAAAACCGCTAATCATGCAATAATAAAACAAATTAAACTTTAATATTGGTTAATTTTTGGCATTGTATATATTTTAATGATTTTTATCACGTGTACGAAATTTCACATATTTCGGTAGTTCGGAAAGTGAATGAAAAATTTAACTACATTAAATTGGATACGAAATTTTATATTTTTTGATTTGAATTAAAAATTAAAAATATATATCTTCTTCTTCTTCTTCCTGGCGCCATCCCAACTCATCGTCTGTGTTGACTGTTGGGGTGGGTTCTTCTCGATCTCAAGCTGTACCTCGGACGGTTCTGAGTATCGTCCTCACTCAAGCCATTTCTCTGCAAGACGCTATTGCACTGAATCATCCACGTGTTCCTAGGTCTTCCTCTGGATGGTTGACGAGGAAGAAAAATATATGTATTATATTTATATACTATAAATATTTTTATTATTTTTTAATTTTCAATAGTTGCAATGTAATTTTAATAATATTTCGTGTAAACCATAAGTTCCCACCCATTTTTTTGTCTGTCGCCTTTTGTAGAAATTTATCTTCGTGTAAAGGGTACGGCGGGCCAGAAAAGTATGGAAACCTATAGCTTACCCGAAGCTGTTATGGGACGCAGCGGCGCCCCTTCGTTATCTACGCTCATACGATTCCTACGCCCGTCAGAATCTCAAATGTTGATATAAGAAAGGAATGTAGAGCGGAAGAAGGTATTGTGAAAAAAAATATAAAAGGATCGCTGCGTTGGTTCGGAAATATAGAGCGCATAGATGGAGAAAGAATGGTTAGTAAAGTATACGTTAATGATGTAAATGGAATACGGAGTCGAGGCAGACCGAGGGAAACATGGCATGACCAAATTAATCAAATGTTAAAGGTTGGTCATGATAGAAATCGGAAGAATCGACGTGCGTGTATGACTCGCTGTATAAATGTGGAGGAAGCTATAGAGGTGTGCCAGGATAGAGTAGTGTGGCGTCCCATTCTCTATGCCTACCCCCGCGGGGAAACGGCGTGATTGTTTGTTGTTTGATGTGAATGTATAATTGTGTATATTGTGAGTCACTGAGAGAAGTCGCTCAAACCAGTTTGATTGACAGCTGTCAATCTGCTGTTTGGACACATGGAAAGAATGAGTGAAGAAGAATGGTTAAGAAAATATACATAACGATGTAAATGGATAAGAAATAAAGGATGACCTGTTTCGCATGGAATGATTAAAGCAATTGGCCACACGAGGAGTTGTAGAAATCGATGTGAGGATAGAACGGTGTGGCAGTCCATTCTTTCTGCTTATCCCTTCGGGGAATCGGCGTGATGGTTAGTTAGTTAGTTATTTTATATTTTTGACTCGTTCGCAGTGGCTCACCTGGCCTCTTCCAAGACCAAGTCTAAAGCCGCGCGGATGAAGGTGACTCGACGGAATTCCACCACAAGACGGCCATTGAACTCTTGGCGTAAGGTTTTTTGTCGTGACTACCATGCCACATACCTTCCTCCCATGCCTCGACCGCCCATAAATCAAATAGAGAATATTCCATTCGAAATTTAAAAAAAAATTGGCGTTAAAAAATTGAATTTTCGAACGGTGAATTAACCGATTCAAGCATATTTGCAAGGTATACGAATGTTTTTGCCGTTCACAATGGAGTTCTAGTTCCAACCCCTATGTATGAAAGCGAAGCATGGAACTGGCAGATACAGAATGAGAGCAAAATAAATGCGGTAGAGATCAAATCAAATCAAATCTGTTTTAAAGATAATCAAATGATTTTACTGAAATCTCTTGGAAGTGCATTTTAAATAATAATTGAATAAAACGATGTTTTTTTAACTACTTCCTCTTTTGTCTTTATTTCGACAGCGACCGGTTTCGCCAGGCTCACTGGCATCGACAGACTGGTGTGTATGTAATATTAATACATAGTAGAAGCAGTGGCGGTACTTCCATAGAAGCCTAGAAGCCCGGCTTGCCTAAGAAATTTTGAATCAAAACCCCCAAATCTAATAATCATGCCCCCATATTAACCAACAACCCACCAAATCACCTCCCAACAATGTTCCCATCGGACGTAAGAGGAATAGCCACAAGAGCTGAACCTCAGTAAGCCGGAAGAGGTTTTGATTCAAAATTTCTTACGCAAGCCAGGCTTCTGGGCTTCTATGGGAGTACCAGCACTGAGTAGAAGTAATGTAGAGAGGGAAAAGTATTGTGAACTAATTTGTGAAAGGATCATTTCGAATTGGATCTTCTTTCTTACAGAGGTTCAGCTCTTGTGGCTTATCTTCGTGGCCGAGTGGTAAGTGCATTGACTGCCACCCCGAAGGTTACGGGTTCGATTCCCGACGAGGGCAGTGTGATTGTCACACTGTCTTTGGTCTGGTGTAGAATTCACGTGGCAATAAAATGGCGATAGATTAGCTTCCTATCACATGTCACGAGAATCACTATGATAGCTATAATACCCTTTACATCGATTTGGCTCATGCTGTCATGATGTAAAGAGCGATTCAACAAAATAATAATAATTATTATTACGTATTTGTTGGGTTTTTAGTTTATGCGGGGGCATGATTTGTGTGGCCCGGAGTGTTCCTCTGAAGGAGGATTGATTTTGGGCGCTTGTGGCGGCTGGAGGTGTTTGTGTCGTAATTTGAGAGGTATTTTATTGTGGGGTTAGGATGTGAAGAGAGCCCTTTGTAAAAACGTTCGGCAAGTTTCAAAATGAAATCATCTATCATCGGGATTCCCGATTCTAGGTGCAGTTGTGTGATCCTGGTCCATGAAGGCGCACCAATCGATAAACGGATAGCCTTATTTTGCAGGATTTAGAGTTTTCATATGTGACTCGAAATGATCACTTCGTTGGTTCGTTGATTCTATACAAATATTAGTAAATTTTTTGCTTTGTAGCAAATTTGGCACACCATGCACTTGGACTTGGACTTGGATCTTCTGGCTTACAGAGGTTCAGCTCTAATGGCTATTCCTCTTACGTCTGTAGGAAACTTTGTTGGAATGTGATTTGGTAGTTGTTTTATGATGGGGCTAAATGTATTACCCGGAGTGTCCCTCCGAAAGAGGGTGAGGGGGGATTTAGGGTTTATGATGAAGTCTTACATTATTGTCCAGGAATGGAAGACCAGTTAGGGTTGGGATTGTATTTATAAAAAAAATCTGTTCCCGAGGGGAAGATAAGAGGAGCAGTGCCTGGATGGAGTTGGGGTAGGAGATAGCGTCCTGCGTGAGACCATTTTGTTTGTCGGAGTACGTAAGTGGGCTATCGGGGAGGATTTTTTTTTGTCCGCGATAAAGGACTGAATGATGGTGGACAACTTGGTGGTAAAGGGTCATTATTTATAAGGAAGATGGTAATAATTTAGGTCGTGGTTAGTCGGTCAAAGAGATGACGTTGGAGTAGTGCAAGGAATAATATAGCTGGAGCCGCAATGAAGGATTATTGTTATTTTTTTTTTTTTATAAATTTATTATTTTTGCAGAAAACGATCGCTGGAGATACGTGAAAGGGAGCGCGCGGGCTGGCACCCCTCTGAGGCTTTCCGGGGTGTTTGAGGACGCCAGGGGAAATGCCACACCCCCCACGCAGGCTCCGCCCACTGAGGGGGCGGCTGCGGGTGCAGCCCAGAGATACGCGCAGCTGGTCGACCCCAACATGACGGTGAGTTCACAATATCCACCCTAAATTGGTAGCCTCTTTACAGGATTACTGGTTATTGAACCTATTCCTTCTTCTTTTTGGACCCACGCTGAAGGATGAGACTTACATAATTAATAGAAACCTTAAACTTGAAGAACTGATTAATCATGAAACTGTGAGATTCTGTCAGTCAAAATGGCCGTCGTGGCTTCACTGTAGGTGGTGTATCCTGGTGGTCAAAGGGTTTTTCAACAGGAACGCTCAAACATTGACAGCGTATAGCGGCCATTTTGGTAAAGCGTTAGATGTCAAATTTTACAAGAATACTTATTTAGTCTTGACATTTTACCGTGGAACACGCTACACCATTCAACAACGCGTTGACACTATTAAAATTTATTATCAAAATCAGTGCTCTGTTCGCCAATTTACGACATTCATGGCCGTCCTGCAGAGTTCACAATACATCGTTTAATGCATAAATTTGAGACAGCCGGATTAGTGGTCGATGGAGCTTTGCTTGTACGTCAAAACAGTTTTAAAAAATGTGGCAATATCATATTTTTGGACCCACGCTGGAGGATGGGACTTACAGAATCAAAAGAAACCTTGAACAAGAAACAATAGTGATATTCTGTAAGTCTCAACGCCTATGGTGGGCTGGCCATGTGGAAAGAATGCCAGAGGGTAGAACACCACAAATCCGCGAAAAGAGACCAAGAGGCAGACCGAGGAAAAGATGGGCGGATTGCGTGGAAGAAGATTGGGAGAAAATGGAAGGAGCTGGGGAATGGAGAGAGATGGCCAGAGACAGAAGACAGTGGAGGAGGTCAAGTTCCACACCGGGATGTAGCGCCGAGAAATGAATGAATGAGCGAAATGAACCTATTCCTTCTAGGAGGTTGTAGAAGAGGTTATTACAGATGAATTATGTCATGTAAGTTACCTTTTCTTTCCTAATTTTAACACCTTACCTCGTTTGACGTGCGTGCCCGACACGGCATATAAATGTTGACTAACCAAGTAGTCAGGAATGAAGCTAGAAAAGCTAGAATGACAGTGCACAATGGTGCTCTTCTACCGACCCTTATGTATGGAAGCGAAGCATGGAACTGGCAAAGGAAGGATGAAAGTAGAATAAATGCAGTAGAAATGAGATCTCTTAGACGAATGTGTGAATATTCTGTGTATGATAGAGTGTCGAATGAAAATATAAGAAGTGAATGCGGTGCGAATGATGGTGTCATGAACAAAATGATGAAAGGATCATTAAGATGGTTTGGACATATGGAAAGAATGAATGAAGAAAGAATGGTAAAAAAATTATGTTAATGATGTAAATGGAACCAGAAATAGAGGAAGACCGAGGAAAACGTGGCACGATCAAATAAATCAAATATTGAATGTCGGCCATGTGAGGAGTCAGAGATATCGACGCGCGTGCATGACACGATGTATGAATGTTGAGGAAGCGAGAGAAATATGTCAGGAAATAAAAGTGTGGCAGTCCATTCTTTCTGCCTACCCCTTCGGGGAGACTTATTATTGTGTATCTCTAACTTGTATCTTTAGTGTATTGGAAATAAAAACTGTAATGCTTTAGATATGTTTAAAGTAAATAAATGAAATGAAATATAATAAAACTTCTAAAAAACTGACGTTTTCATTCGTATTAATTAATAAAGTTCTTTCTGCCTACCCCTTCGGGGAGACGGCGTGATGGTTAGTTAGTTAGTTAGTTTTAATGCGCCTTTGTGTTTATTGATAGTTTAAGAAACATTTAGTTACTTAATTCAATGTTTTAATGATTTATGTACAATAATTAGACAATTTTCTAAATATTATAACAGATATTAAGTTTAAATACCTTGTTCAAAATCTAAAAATACGTACTCGTATATGTTTTAAAATAAATTGCACGAAAAATTTATTAGTAATTTTTGTAAATCGCGTTTCCTTCGGAATTTGTCTATTTAACTAATTAAAATATATGATGTTTCCTTCTGGTGTTTCCTAATGGACAGTTCTGTTTTTTTTTTGTTGATAATGAATGCCTGTGGTACACTTTTGCATAGTGACTTACTTGACATAAATCATAGGTACCTCCCCTACAACCTCCTAGAAGAAATACGTTCAAAAACCAATAAGTAACTAACCATCTGCCACACTTTAACCGATGCGGCACTCCATCCTTCTCTTTACCAATAACCCTGTATTATTACTCGTTATAACCGGTTCCACTGTATTCTGAAGACGGAGACTGCAACAATCTCCGAAACGTCGGTCAAGAAAGACAAGTTACATAGATGTACCCAAAAAAAAATACGGATTTTATATGACAATTTTTGTTCGTTCCGGTCTAAAAATACAGATTATTTTTAGATGGTCGGTATCTAAAGTGATCATTTCGTTTCGAGGCGTACACTTATGGGTTAATTGCTCCAAGTGCTATCGTCAGATTAGTACAATAAACAAACCATTTAGTGCGCAGGCAATTAAATTCTCGTTCCTTTTGTGTCTCAACAATAGAAACGGACTTAATGTGTTCAATTTGTAGTTTTAAAGCGAAAGTTTGTCAATCAGATTTAGACAAGTTCATGAGTAATTAATGAAAATGAAAAGATAATTAGACGGGATCAGAAATGAGTCTGGATCGGAAATGAGACGGGATCAGATGTGAGACGGGATCAGATGTGAGATGGGATCAGAAATGAGACGGGATCAGATGTGAGACGGGATCAGATGTGAGACGGGATGAGATGTGAGACGAGATCATAAATGAAGCGGGATCAGATGTGAGACGGGATCATAAATGAAGCGGGATCAGATGTGAGAGGGGATCAGAAATGAGACGGGATCAGATGTGAGACGGGATCAGAAATGAGACGGGATCAGATGTGAGACGGGATCAGAAATGAGACGAGATCAGATGTGAGACGGGATCAGATGTTAGAAGGGATCAGAAATGAGACGGGATCAGATGTTAGAAGGGATCAGAAATGAGACGGGATCAGATGTGAGACGGGATCAGAATGAGACGAGATCAGAAATGAGACGGGATCATATGTGAGACGGGATCAGAAATGAGACGGGATCATAAATGAGACTGAACTGTCATGTTTGCTTTAGTGGATATATTTTATCTATCTATAACAGCATTTGAAATTCTTTCGTACATCGTTTTATCAGACACATGTCTCAGGAATCTCATCTCTACCGCATTTATTCTGCTCTTATCTTTCTTCTGCCAGTTCCATGCTTCGCTTCCATACATAAGGGTTAAGACCAGAACTCCATTGTGAACGGCCATTTTCGCTTTAATTGATAAATTATTGTTTCTAATAACTATTTTTAAAGCTCCATTCACTTTGTTACCCGCACCAACCCTTCTTTCGACGTCACTATCCGTTCGGCCATCCGCTGTGAACATGCTACCTAAATACACAAATTCATCCTTCTTCTGCCAGTTACATGCTTCGCTTCCGTACATTTGGGCAGTAATGATTATTATTATTATGGAGATATAGATCCAACAGGATGAGATGCAGCATGAGCGCTCCGTGAAGCATTCACCGGGTACATCTTAAAAGTGTTTTGCTCTGAAAATCGCAGTGAAATGGTAATGTACGAGTATAATAAGTAGTGGTCGCGGTTCATGGCGCCGATTTCGCTCCGCGGGTTCAACTCGCGCTTTCGTCTTTACTCGTCTGCACCTCAGGGGCGGAGGATGAGTTCTTGAAACTCACAGTTTCGTGGCAGAGTGGCAAGTGACTGCCACACCGAAGGTTCGATTCCCGGCGACGGCAGTGTGATTGTCACACTGTCTTTGGTCTGGTATAGAACTTACGTGACAAAAAATGGCGATAGATTAGCTGTAGGGTGTTTTTTTAGAGGTATGATTTTTAAACTGGCAACATTGTTTCTACAGACTGTCAATTTGACAGTTGACAGTTGATTTGTAGTCAGTACGTTTTGCCATTTTACCATAAATAGACTGACGTCAGAAGAGCACTTGCAAATTGTGCAAATTTATTTTGAAATACGTGCACTACGTCCATTTTAAGGTCGACATAATTGTCCATCCAAACAAGTTATTCGGAAGACCATGGATCGTTTTCGCACCACGTACAACACTCTTGTGGATAATACGCATCCACAAAGATGACAATTGTCGAAAATTGGATTTCACGATTGCGCTTCATTTGAGCTAGCCGTGGCGCTCACATGCCCGAAATCATATTCAAACAATAATGGCATTAAATTATCTATTAAATAAAGTCAATATCATAGACATTAACATTATTTTAATGTGTTTTATTTCATTTTGAATTGTATATTGTATACTTCTAAAATGCTGTCATGATTTGGCTCATGCTGTCATCATGTAAAGAGCGATTAAAAAAAAAATAATAAAAACAGGGTACAACAACAAATTAATCAAATTTTAAAGGTTGGTCATGTTAGAAGTCGGAAGAATCGACGTGCGTGTATGACTCGTTTTAGGAATGTGGAGGAAGATAGAGATGTGTGTCAGGATAGAGTAGTGTGGCTGTCCATTCTCTCTGCCTATCCCTGCGGGGAAACGGCGTGATGGTTTGTTCGTTTGTTTATATTTAATATTTTTCACGCGCCGGCACTGTTACGCGTTCTTGTCCGCCGTTCTTCGCGTTATCTGTGTGATTTCCCTAAATTAGAATAAGAATCCAAATGAAAGCATACATTAACATTTTCTATACAGTCTGTATAATGAGTCTGACTGTCTGTCTCTTAGCAGCAGGATGGCATACCGTACAAACACACTTCACACCCGTAACACGTAAACATTGGTAACATACACAATTTATAAACCTTCCTCTGTCAGTGATATGTAGCTAGTAACATACGAGCCACCGTATTCCCCAGACCTGGCCCCCTGTGACTTTTTCCTGTTTCCAAAACTGAAGAGGCCCATGAAAGGACGACGCTACGCCACGATTGAGGAGATAAAGACGGCATCGAAGGAGGAGCTGAACAAGATCACAAAAAATGATTTTTTTAAGTGCTTCGAGGATTGGAAAAAACGTTGGCATAAATGTATTATATCCGAGGGGAATTACTTTGAAGGGGACAAAATAGATATTCATGAATAAACAAATACTTTTTGAAAAAATATAAAATTCGCGATACTTTTTGAACAGACCTCGTACATATTGCTTCTTCTTCGGCTTGCTGTTTCTGGTCATCACCTCCCAGTCTTGCTGCTCCAGGACCCGACAGTCTGCCAAGACATCGTCCAACCATCGCACGACTAGATTACTGCAATGGAGTCTACGCCAACATCCCCAATATCAAACTCATAAACTCCAACATTTTGAATGTATACAAATTCTTGTAGACAAATACTGGATTTCACCCATTGCGGATAAATTACTTTTATTTTATAAGGATTAATTGTATCTCAATAGAGACGAAGATGTAAATTGTTTTCTGGGAACAGAAGGTGGTGGCCGAGGCGCTTACAGGACTTATGACCTGTCATTGGTTGGGTTGAGCGAATGTTGTTGTATAAAATAACTGGTGCAAGTAGGCATAAAATTGGAGAGACATCTCCAGGCGAAATCCAGTACTGTATGATTTGCAGAGACTTTCACAGTACATTAATAAAGGTTTTCTGCTTAATGCTTTCCAATCTTAATAGATGACGCTAGTGTAGAGTGAACTTAAAAATGTAAATATAGGCGTGGAATCCTACCATATATACAAGTTCCAAAAAATTGTCAGACGTGGTGGTCATAAGGAAAACAAAGGCGGAATGGGGAATGTTGTTAAACATAAAGCGATCGCTCAACCCAACAAATGACAGGTCATAAGTCCTGTAAGCGCCTCGGCCACCATCTCCTGTTCCCAGAAAACAATTTACATCTTCGTCTCTATTGAGATACAATTAATCTTTATATCATAAACTCCAGTCTGCATTCAATGCAGCAGCAAGAATGATAAGGGGTGTGCCGAAGAGTTTTCATATTATTTTATTTATTTATTTGAATAAAAATCATAAACATTACAGACGTATAATTCCAAATCGTTTGCAATTACATTATAAGAATTTATTTGAGAAGCATAAAAATTAAATTAAGATTAAGAATTAGAAAGAATCATAACATTGATATTGCATCCCTGAGGCAACTCACACTATCACGAAATATGTCCATCTCCGAGGCGACCCGATTAAGAAATAAGATTGCCTTACCCACAGGCATAATCATTGGCTGGTTAGTTCTGCAGCGCGGTAAATAATCTGTGCTGTCTTTGACGAAGGTAATTATCAGGGACAAAAAGACCTACATCACTCAGGACATCCTAGCTATGTATATGGCCGCCAATCAGGTGAAAGAAGTGAACTCCCAAGTGGATATTCCTCATTCTCTCCAATGGTTGGTAGCTTAGCATACCTAGCAAGAATTCAGTCGGAAAGAGCTACGGGTAATAACCGCGCTCCCTGAGGTAAAGAAAGCGCAGAAATTTTTTCTGCACTCTCTCCACCATCAGAGAACATCGGTCCCAGGCGGTGACCAAATAATGGAACTTTATGCTAGCCGACTTCTTACCAGGGAATTAAAAAATACCCAAAGTAGTTAAAATATCATTTATTTCAAATTGGCTTAGTAATGTTTATTATAAAAAAATTGTTATAATCCTCACAAACTTTAAAATTCAATTATCTCAAAAGTAGTAATTTTGAAAATAAATTTTTCATACAAATGTTAATACATATTTAATTTATGTTACACGTATCCACCGTTTTTTAAATTAGCTGTAATTAGGCACTTAACCAGCAAGAACTTTAAAATAATATTGAAGAAATTATTCAAATTGTCATTGGAACAATCCAATGACAATTTGAATAATTTCTTCAATATTATTTTAAAGTTCTTGCTGGTTAAGTGCCTAATTACAGCTAATTTAAAAAACGGTGGATACGTGTAACATAAATTAAATAAACACAAAAGTCCGGATCGTCCATGTCAACATGTGCAACATCGAAAAAAACATTATCTGTTATTACATTATTTTCTAAATTAAAAAAACGGTGGATTCGTGGAACATAAATTATATAGTCAATATGTGCACCATCTAAAAAGAACATTTTGTATTAAATTATTTTTATTTTATATCATTGTATTTTATATTATTTGTTTTAGATTTATTTTGTGGGTGTCGGACGATCGAAGTGTGCGCGGGAGATGCCTACTGGTGGCGATGAG
The DNA here is from genome assembly GCA_022606425.2 of Lepidostoma basale. Lineage (NCBI taxonomy): Eukaryota > Metazoa > Arthropoda > Insecta > Trichoptera > Lepidostomatidae > Lepidostoma > Lepidostoma basale. Next base: position 50,062 of record JAHDVF020000241.1, read on the forward strand.
GTTCGCAACCCATCACACCGCGTCTCCCGCGGGGCGAAAAGAGAAGGATGGAGTGCCGCATCAGTAAAAGTGTGAGAGTCCATTCTTTCCGCCTACCCTTTCGGGGAGACGGCGTGATGGTTAGTTAGTTAGTTAGTTAGTAATTTTGACTTAGTGCTTTTTCGCAGAATACCGAAGAATACAGTAGGTTATGACATTGGCAAGAGTGAGATTACGCCGGGTTAGGTTGGAACGTAACATGTTGGCATTACGTCAAAGCTGCACTTTCAGGTCGGGTCGCATTCCCGCGCTAATTGCCGCCGTTTGAATTTCGAATAAAATAAAGGAATGCCGGCGGTCCGGTGTTGCAAGTGCGGAATAAAATAAATTATTATTATAATATCGCTCGCTCCTGGCCAGGCGGCGCGCTCCATCCGGGCTATTTGTCACCATCAGGTGGGATTAATCAATTTAGAAAGTGGTGTTTGAAGACATTTTTATTTCGGGCTTGACAAGTTCTTACGTATTCAAAAACGCTGCTAACCATTCGAAATTAGAACTTTATTAATTAATACGAATGAAAACGTCAGTTTTCTAGAAGTTTTATTGTATTTTATTTCATAACTAACTAACTAACCATCACGCCATTTCCCCGGAGGGGTAGGCATAGAGGATGGATCGCCACACTGGCCTGTCCTGGCATACCTCTCGGGCTTCCTCCACATTCATACATCGTACCATGCACGCACGTCGATTATTCCGACTTCGAATGTGGCCGCCTTTTACTAATTGATTAATTTGATCATGCCATGTTTTCCTCGGTCGTCCTCGGCTTCTTTTCCCACTCACGTTGCTTGTGTACAACTTTTTAACCATTCTACTCTCATCCATTCGTTCCATATGTCCGAACCATCTCAGGGATCCTTTTTTAATTTTATTCATGATGCAGTCATCTGCCTTACATTTCTTTCTTATTTCATCGTTCGGTATTTTTATTTCATTTCACTTATTTATTTTAAACATATCTAAAGTATTACAGATTTTTTTTTCCAATACACTAAAGATACAAGTTATAGATACACAATAATAAGTAATACATAATAGATTAATAAAAAGAGCGAGAAACATAAGATGCATGACAAATTAATAAAATAAATATACCATACAATTATAATAAAGATAGTACTTCCCTCAGATGAGCCAAACTATCACAAAATATGTCAAACTCCGAGATGATGCGATTAAGCAAAGATATTGCTTTACCTACCGGCATAACCATTGGCAGGTTGGTTCTGCATCGTGGGAGATAAAACAATCTATGGCCCCTTTGTCGAAGATAATTATCAGGGACGAACAGACCTACATCACTCAGGATTTCTGAGTTGTGTATACAACCGCCTATCAGTGGAAAGAAGTGAACAGCCAAGTGAATGTCTCGTCTCCTCTCGAGGGACTGGTAGCCTAGCATCCCTAGCAAGAAATCAGCTTTATGGAAATGACATGTTTCACCCTTCCAAGGCATTATCAAATGTGACGAAACTTCAACTCGTAGCAGTTTATATACACTAGTAAATGGAGCAGAATATGGTAATTAACGAAAATTGATGTGACTTTATATATTTTTAACAAAGAATTATTTGGGTACGTCCAGAAATATTGGAAAGTGTTGTTGGGGACCTTCGGTATGAAAGTCAGAGCTCTTACCACTCTGCCACGAAGGATGTCATCATAATATGATATATTATATTGATGGTTGAGGTTTTAATTTGGCAAAACTGCAGATGTAGAGATAAAATGCAGAATTGAGGCAGCAAGAGCTACGTTTAATAAAATGAAATCACTCTTCTGCAATGATAACGTAAACTTGAAACTCCGCCAGAGAATGATCAAATGCTGTGTGTGGTCTGTTTTATTGTACGGGTGTGAAACTTGGACCCTGAAAGTTAACTCAATGAACAGACTGGAAGCATTTGAAATGTGACTCCATCGCCGAATGCTCAGAGTTCCCTGGACAGACATGGTTACCAATACCGAAGTCCTGAGGCGAGCTAGAGTTGACAGGGAACTGTTATCAACTATCAAGGTTCGAAAGATCTCACATCTGGGTCATATACTGCGTGGGGAAAAGTACCACCTTCTCCAACTGATGTTGGAGGGGAAAATTGAGGGACGCCGAGGGCCCGGAAGGAGACAAATGTCCTGGCTGCGAAACGTGAGGGAGTGGACCGGCATCCGAAGTGTGGAGGAGCTGTTCCGAGCGGCGCAGGACAGGGACAGGTTCGCCGAGGTGATCTCCAACGTTGGGGGGACCCGACAGGGCACTTGAAGAAGAAGAAAACTCCATTATAATACGAGTATGTATTAAAGACGCGACTATTTTAATGGTTTAACATTGATTTTTTTATTATTATTTAACTAACTAACTAACCATCACGCCGTCTCCCCGAAGGGGTAGGCAGGAAGAATGGACTGCCACACTTTTCTTTCCTGACATATTTCTCTCGCTTCCTCAACATTCATACATCGTGTCATGCACGCGCGTCGATTTCTCTGACTCCTCACATGGCCGACATTCAATATTTGATTTATTTGATCGTGCCACGTTTTCCTCGGTCTTCCTCTATTTCTGGTACCATTTACATCACTAACATATAATTTTTTTACCATTCTTTCTTCATTCATTCTTTCCATATGTCCAAACCATCTTAATGATCCTTTCTTTATTTTGTTCATGACACCATCATTCGCACCGCATTCACTTCTTATATTTTCATTCGACACTCTATCATACACAGAATATCCACACATTCGTCTAAGAGATCTCATTTCTACTGCATTTATTCTACTTTCATTCTTCCTTTGCCAGTTCCATGCTTCGCTTCCATACATAAGGGTCGGTAGAAGAACACCATTGTGCACTGCCATTCTAGCTTTTTTGGATAGGTTTTTGTTTGCGATGACAACTTTAAGTGCACCATTCACTTTGTTGCCTGCTCCAACCCTTCTTTCAATATCCCTCTCCACTGTAAACATACTACCTAAATACACGAACTCAACTACTTGCTCCAAATTTTCACCATTCACGTTAATGTTGCAGACTGTCGTGGTTTCTTCCTTTTCAAAAATCATTTTGAAATTTATTTAAAAATAATAGTGCCAGTTTGGAAGGACAGCTGGAAGTCCAAATCGCAAACTCTGCACAAACGGGCCCTAGCGGCCTCCGATCAGTAAAAGAAGAAGAAGAATATCTCTTCGGAGAAATGGCGTGTCGGTTTGTCAGTTATTGCATAAGCACAAATTCTCTCAATTCAAATGAATGTTCGAAAATATAATAAAATAAAAATGGATACTTTGTTTTAAAATGTGTTAAGGCAAATAAGATGCTAATTTTTTTTGCATTCTTACGCGTTTAATAATACTGTTTATTTTCATATCACGTTCCTCTCCACATACCAGTGGCTCCCAACCGCAGGCTCGCGTAATCAAATTAAGACTTTTAACAAGTAATGTGCTAAAAACCGAATTAATAGTATTCTCAGTTTTAGGTCTATATTATTCGATTCTATTATTTTCGACCTTTTATTAAATGCAAGCCTAGCCTGATGTATACGGCTGTCGACCTCGCACTTAGACCTCAACATTATTAACCGTCGCGTTGCCATGTGGTCAATTGAGTTTCCACTGCCAATTTAAAGTTGATTTTCTTAAAACCTATGGACCCTAATATTATAAAAAAATTGTAATCTTCCATTGAAGTGTTCTCAATATTTCAAAAAAAAGCAAAAAATTACTTCCTTCATCCCAAAAAAAAATATTTTCTAAGACTGCCCTCACCTTCATTCGTGTTAAGGTAGAATAGGTACGTAATAATACCGACTGTGGACGGAAACGCAGCACGCAACTTAATAATATCAGAACTGTGAAAATATTAACACTTTACCAAAAGGGACAAATATTAATACGTACTCGTTGTCTTGAACGTACTATACATTTTGCCTAGGTGCCTTTATCATACGTAAAGTCTCGCCCCGCCGGCCGCGGCGCGGCCCAAGACAAGTTTATACTTGGTGTCAGTCGCTCGTATGCTGTGACGCATTCCATATCAGAAATCGCATGGTTCCAGAAAAAAATTAATAATGTAATGTTTTTCAAATAATCCATGTATGTTCGATCTATTCCTAATGAAATTCCCTACAAGATGACATAAATTAAATTTTGATTCATCGAGTCATATGCTTGATATTTAGATAAAGTTAGCGGTAAACTGAATTGACCACATGGGAGCGAGCGTTTTGTTTTGAACACGGTACGTTAAGGGTTAAACGGTTAAAATTTAAAACTTTGTTGTGATATCATAATTTTTATTATTTGTCGCGAGTTGTTTCGCTAACCGATGTTGGCATCGTCGGGTGTTTGTGGAGTTTTTTTAATAATGTCCTTTCCGTAATATTGAATATTTAAAATTGGTTCCTTTTACGATTAAAGTTGAGGAACACTGGTATTGACATTGAACCGCCAAACAATGTCACACATATGGTACATGTCAATACTCGTATTTACCATGTTAAAAATATTAAGACGACATTATGGGAAATCAAAAATATCCATAAATATTATATTAATACAAGTAATTCTAAGATCTGATTAACCTTTCCCTTACGGTGCTAAAATAAAAACGCGCGTTCCGGTGTTGGGTAGTCGGTACCCGATCAAAAATTAGCGATTTTAAATCATAAAATAAGAACATAAAACCTATCCAAAAAAGCTAGAATGGCAGTGCACAATGGTGTTCTTCTACCGACCCTTATGTATGGAAGCGAAGCATGGAACTGGCAAAGGAAGGATGAAAGTAGAATAAATTCAGTAGAAATGAGATCTCTTAGACGAATGTGTGGATATTCTGTGTATGATAGAGTGTCGAATGAAAATATAAGAAGTGAATGCGGTGCGAATGATGGTGTCATGAACAAAATAATGAAAGAATCATTAAGATGGTTTGGACATATGGAAAGAATGAATGAAGAAAGAATGGTAAAAAAATTATATGTTAATGATGTAAATGGTACCAGAAATAGAGGAAGACCGAGGACAACGTGGCACGATCAAATAAATCAAATATTGAATGTCGGCCATGTGAGGAGTCAGAGAAATCGACGCGCGTGCATGACACGATGTATGAATGTTGAGGAAGCATGAGAAATATGCCAGGAAAGAAAGGTGTGGCAGTCCATTCTTTCTGCCTACCCCTTCGGGGAGACGGCGTGATGGTTAGTTAGTTAGTTAGTTAAATAAGAACATTCATAGCTAATCCCCTTAATTAATTATAATTGAAGTAAAATAAGATAATAATTGAGATTTATTTGCTGAAAACATTAAAAAAACCATCTGGCAACGCTCACGGAACGGGAATAGGTCCACTCTGGTTGCAAGCCCGAGAGCTACTGCCGGGCAGTGAGAACATTGAGCTCCTCGCGCTTCCACAGTGAAGTATGCAAGAGTGAGATGCGAATATAGTGTCGCGCACTCACAGCGCTGTTTATACGCGAATTTGTTTCCGATGTTCACAAAATACCTCCAATGTACCCGATAAATTCTGATTATTATTAATATTATTTTTTAAATCAATGCGTAAATATATTATGGAGAAATACCTAAAATCTTAACCTTTTATTAATTATATTTATAGAGATATTGATGGTTATTAGAAGCAACGTGTAGAAGATACCCATCATAGTGAAGGGAGGGTTAATATCAAATTAACCCTCCTCCCTGGCAAACCTCTTTCGAATCTCAACATTTATACAATGTGTCATGCACGCACGTCGCACTCTCAGACGTATCTTGGGCGACATTTTAGATTATCTTTGCCACATTAAATGTTGAACGAGTAAACTCGCATGTGGCACAATAAGTGTTGAACCAGTTAATTCGCACGCGAGATATGAAATCTTTAGTCCACAAAGTCGCATGTGACATATGAAATGTTGGGCGAGTAAACTCGCTTGTGATATTAAATATTGAGCCAGTAAACACGCATTAGGCACATGATTTATTAAGCGATTGAACTCGCAGGTGGCATATTCATAGTTGAGCGAGTAAACTCGCATATGGCACATGAAATATTAAGCGAAATAATGCATTCGTGGTGTTTAAAATGTTGAGCAAGTAAACTCGAATGGAATGTCGAACAAGTGAACTTGGATATGGCGTATTAAATGTCGAGTGACATATAATATAAATTGAGTAAACTCGCATGTGACAATGTTGAGCGAGTAAACTCGCACATGACACATTAAATGTTGTGCGAGTAAACTCGCATGTGACACATGAAATGTTAAGTAAATAAACTAACATGTGACCTATTTAATATTGAGTGATAGAGCATGCATGCACGTCGCATTCTCAGACGTCGCGTGGACGCCATTTAATATTTTCACTGCTACTTTTTTCTGGGTCTACTCGTCCAGCATTTAAATTGATATTTAAGCAGCGATATTATACCATGTAAAAACCGCGAGGCACGTGAAGTATTGAATCAGTAGACTCGCACATAAAATGTTGAGCGAGTAAACTCGCACGCGGCCCATAAAATGTTGAGCGAGTAAACTCGCAGGCGGCACTTGAAATGTTAAGCGAGTAAACTCGCACGCGGTATATTATATGTTGAGCGAGTAAACTCGCATTTGGCACATAAAATGTTAACATATTAAATTTGTTGCAGGAGCTGTATGCGCCATTATCGAGTAGAGGAGAGTTTTATCCCGTGGGGGCAAACTGTGCTGAAGGAGGGCTGTGTCGCCTCGGGGGCGCCGGGGGGCTCCTGGGGCGCTCGCTACCCTTGCGAGTGCGCCTTGTAGCCGGACCTAAGCCTCCCCACCCCACGCTTACAGCAGGTATATATATCATTTACACCTTCTGTTTGATCTACTGTTATTTATTTCGTTTTTTTAAGACAGAATTAAAAAAATGTTTTTTATGCTTTTAAAATATAAGAAGTGAATGCGGTGCGAATGATGGTGTCATGAACAAAATAATGAAAGGATCATTAAGATGGTTTGGACATATGGAAAGAATGAATGAAGAAAGAATGGTAAAAGATTATATGTAAACGATGTAAATGGAACCAAAAATAGAGGAAGACCGAAGAAAACGTGGCACAATAAAATAAATCAAATATTGAATGTCGGCCACGTGAGGAGTCGGAGAAATCGACGCGCGTGCATGACACGATGTATGAATGTTGAGGAAGCGAGAGGAATATGTCGGGAAAGAAAAGTGTGGCAGTCCATTTTTTCTGCCTACTCCTTCGGGGAGACGGCGTGATGGTTAGTTAGTTAAGATAATCAAATCTTTTCACTGAAATTTGTTGAAGAAAGTTCATTTTAAATAATAATTAAGTAAAACGTTTAATTTTCATAACTACTTTCATATTTTTTTTGACAGCGACTGGTTTCGCCAGGCTGGCTATCATCGACAGACAGGTGCATCAACACAAATCTGTCGATGCCAGCCAGCCTAGCGAAACCGGTTTGAATCATGTACGCACATAGATTTCTCGGACTCTCCACTCACTTCAATAATTGATTTATTTTATCGTTTCACATTTTCCTTGGTCTTTCTTTGTTTCTAGTTTCGTTAACATCGTTAACATATACTTTATTTTACGATTCTTTCCATGTGTCCAAACCATCCTAATGATCCTTTATTTGTTGTAATTAAGTTAGAAGTTCATTGTTCTTCTTCTTCCTTGTTGCAGACTTATGAGGTCTGTTCTCCAGAGAGTTGCTCCTCCTGTGAGGTAGATTCCCAGCTGTCCTTCCATCTTTTAGGAGGTCTTCCACGAGGACGAGTCCCATAAGGCTAATTATGCAATGCAATATAGGGGAGTCTGGTGGAGTCCATTCTTTGAACATTACCGTACCAGTCCCTTTTTCGCTGTCTGCTCCATCTTATAATATCCTCAACCTCACATATCTCTCTTATTCTGGTGTTCCTCACGCGATCCCTCAGTGTCTTGCCTGCTATCGTCCTCAGAAATTCTCAAAACTTGTTTGGTCCTTACTGTGTCTGCCCTTGCTTCGACGCCATATGTTATTATTGGTCTTACGTACGCTTTATAGATTCTCATCTTACTCTTGATGAAAGGTAATAATGAAAATAATAAAAAAATGTAAAAAATCTTTTTAAAATGTATATTTAGTTAAAATCCACTAATGTTTGTGTCTTCGGTCGGTTTCGGAAGCTCTCTACGATCTTCTGGTCCAGACCAGTAAGATGGCAGATATATTTTAATGAATAAAACAGTTTTATATATATTATGAATTGTCTCATTCTAGGAACTCTGCTCCTTCGAGCTGTGACAACAGAAGCTGTGATCGTGATGTGCTCCCTGCCCGACTCCACGCGAGTCCCCTCCCTCACGCTGCTCTCGCTCAACGCAGACACCAAGCTGCAGAGGACGCACCTCGGCTTCGAGTCCGAGAAGAGAATGTTCCTCTCGTCCCGAGTGCACAAGGCCATCGGTTATTGCCAGGTGAACGTGGACTCCTGGATACGTCAGATCACATTCGCGGCACCAGAGAACCTAGCAGAACTGCAGCTGAAAGAGAGGACACCACCAAAAATTGTGGAACCAGAAGTAAACGAGAGTTTCGTTGATAAGCGAGCCAGGAATGAAATAGCTCACGGGGGACTCAAGTACGAAAAGGAAAAGAGATTCACGTTCCAAGGATTTAAAGTGGACGCTTCCAGACTCTTTGGCAAGAGTGATAAAGTGTTGAAAGATATACCGGATGAAAACGAAGGCTCTATCATATTTATTAGCAAAAATGAATTGGAGAATATGAACTTCGATCTCTACAGCGATGACGAAAACAGAAAAGCTGCCAAAAAGGAAGAAGTTAAACAATTCAATGAAGATAAGATGAAAGTATTCAGGGAAAACAATTCAAATCAACCAAAATTATCAAAGTGGTTCAAGCATTTAAAAATTTTGCGTAGCACGGAAAGACTTGATGGTAAGTCTGACGAGAAAATGGATAAATACCGGGAATACAGAGACCCATTTGATCCCTTCTGCGACAAAACCAGTTCTATCGAACGCTACCAGGATATGTCCAAGTTGATAGAAGACAGATTCGGAGCTACGAGGATGAATCGACGAACCGAGGACTTGGCTTCCGACAAGTGGCAGTCGTATAGAAGTCTCACAACGTCTTCAGATCTTGGAATAAGCTCTAGCGCCGGCCGGACAGAACCGAAGAGAGTCTTAACAAAGTCTGTGTCCGTCCAAACCGGAATCATGGACACCGATGACAGACTTTCAGATTTAGGACAAAAGAAAAATCTCAGCGTGGAGCAGATCAACTATTATTCAGAAAACGACTGCAGTCTGAAAAAGAAGCAGATCTACTCCGGGAACTGCGCCAAGAGACTAGATGTCGAAACTGGAAAGCAGAAGATATCTAGATTCGAAAGGCGTCAGAGGATCCGGCCTGATTTAATACCGGAAAAAAGTGACGTAGCATCTTCGTCGTCTTTCGATCAAATCCAAAGCTGCGAAGATCTCAACGCATTCGGTACGGGATCGAGCCGAAGCAACTCCAACAATCAAGTGATATTCAGCCAGCAGTCTTTTATAACGGAGAAACTCTGCTCGGAATTCCACGTTAAAACGAAGAGAGTTTTGAGTAAATCCACTTCTAATCTGCTGCACGGAAAAGATAAGAAAGAACAAAGCGGCGGTAGTAAGCCGAATATTTCAGTCATCGGAAAGAAACTTAACGAAATTGAATTAAGTCCGGTAAAAGACGTTGAAACTGACGTAGAAATGAATGAGGAAGTAACAAATGGCGATCACGTCAAATTAAAGAGGTCTATTTCTTCGATACAGAATCGTAAGCTCCCCGTCATCGAAGACCTTCCGTACGGACAGGTCGCGGACGCCATCAGCGGTAGGAACCACGAGAGAAGAGATTCCGAATTATCTGACAATATTTACGCGGAGATATGTAATCCGGAAACAAAAGACAAAAATAAAACAGACGATTTGATTTCGTTTGAAAAGGAAATTTTCAGAAACACTTCGTTTGTTAATATAGAACTTGACGACAACAAGCCGATAGTTTCTAATAAGGTAGAGAGCAAATTTAGGCATATAGAAGTTGTCGTTATCGAAAGAAATCCGCATCAAATGAAAGAAGACTTCGTTGACTCCGATTTTGTGGATTCGGATTCTGACGAAAAGATATCTGAAAACGTTTCGCAAAAGTATTCGTCTTTGAGCGGCTCCGGTGGGTTTTCTGCGGGGAATTCTCTGGAGAAGGATAACAAGATTGGGGGCAACGTTATAGGCTCGGATAAAAACCACGCTATCCGTTTGGAAGTTACGCACAATTCGGCGTACGATTCTGAGGTCAGCAAGTCGTCCCTGGATTCCAGAGATGGCGTCCAGGTGACGGTTTTGCCGGGTGTCAGGAGCGAATCTTACGTCAAGTTCGGCCAGAGTTCCCCGGCTATAGATACCGATGCGGCTCCCGTAACGGAAGGAATATACAGCACCCTCAAATGACACGAACTCTACTCTGTAAGATAAATTAGTTATTAATCCTTACCACTCCATTATTTTTTGATATTGTTTGTCAGCCAACTCTTATTTAAATAATGTCAAAATATTTTTATTGATAGGTAGTTACAAAAAAAATCGTTAAAAATTAATTTGTAATGATTTATTCTTCAAATAAAAAACAATTTACAAAAAACATTATGGACTACTTATAGTTTTGCATATTATGGTACTTTTTAAAACAATCTCCAGGATGGAGACCAGGTTTTCTCGAACAAGTCTCACAAAACCACACTGTTTCCCGTCTTCCCCCTGGAATCTTTCTGTTACTGCACACAGTACAGTCTTTAGAACCTTTGTCCAGTTTCGCAATGAAGTGGGGCTTGTACTCTAATCGCTCCTCTGCATGACGTATCACGCCAAGTTCCCACTATTTTAGGTTATGTGAATTTGCAAGGATAATTTTATAGTAAAATAAAAATGGAAAACAGTCAAAATCTTATTAAAACGTGAAGTTTTTTTAACGAATAATCACAAGAAACAACGACACGTGTCAAGTTTTGTGCGAAAAAATACACCGCGCGCGCAAGTCTTATCTTGTCGGCCGCCAGCCGACAACGGAGTTGTAGCGTACATATAGCGAAGTCGGCTGGCAAACGACAAAGGAGTGGTAAGGGTTAAATAAGAAATACACATCTGAGATCAACAATACTTTCATAATTAATAATTCCGTACTAGAAAGTAAACCGAGTTTGTCGTGGATATGGCTTGCTTGATCAATGATGTAAAACTTCATATTAAATATTACGTAATAGAAAAGTATCGACCATGTGCAGCATTTCACCATTCTTTGCAGATCTTGTCCTGTTCTTTGACTAACGTTTCAGAGATCCATGCAGTCTTTATATACAGGGCTGCGCCTCGAAAAACAAGAAAAACAAAATTAAAATCATTTTATCTCAAAAATGGTTCATTTTTGCATGACATAATTCATCGGTAATAACCTCCTAGAAGGAATAGGTTCAATAATCAATCTCCTTCTTCTTTTGTCCTGTCACACCTCCGTGGTGCATAGGGACTCAAGGAACCTTCTCCAACCGACTCTATCGCATGCCTGATGCCTAACATCATCCCAAGTGAGGCCTGCTGCTTTAACCTCGTCTCCAGGTGGCTCTAGGTCTGCCTCGCTTCCTCTTTCCCCCCATAGGGAGTCTAGTGCGCCCTGAGCGATGCAGGCTGGGTTCCGTCTCAGAGTGTGACCGATCCACTGCCATTTGCGTCTAGCGACTTGTTCTCTAATTGGCTTTTCGCCTGCCATGGTCCAGAGAACGGCATTTGACACTGTTTGGGGCAAATAGATCTTGAATATTGTGCGAAGGCAACTATGTTTTAAACACCTTCCAATAACGTCCGCGGTAGATTTCCAAGTCTCACATCCGTACAGCAGTACGCTTTTAACGCTACTGCTGAATATTTGGAGCTTGAGCTTTATCGAAATGATACTGGAATGCCATACAGGGCGAAGCAAAGCGAAAGCTCCCCTTGCCTTGTTGAGTCTGCTAAAAAGAGTCAATAATCAATAACCCTTTATAATTAATTATGCATAACTGCCCTGAAGATTGAGGACTGCCTTGGTCTCCGGAACGATCTGTCGAAGAAAATAAAAAGATTGCTGTATCCAAGATTCCAAATAACACATTGCTACCAACCTTGAAAATCAACGTACAGTAGAACGTCGTTTATCCGGACTTCAGTTAATCGGAATGTCAATTATCCAGACAAGTGTTCCGTACCGTGAGCTACGCATGACTAAGCTTACCCCACCACACCTGCACAATGTTGGGTGTGGCTTGCATCATCCTTTTCCTCCGACAGTCAGTCTCCCGCTGTGTTTGAGTTACAACTTGTCATCTCGTGAGTTTCAACCTGTCATTATTTATTCGAAATTATGTTGTCCCGGTCCCAATTAGTCCGGATAAACGACGTTCTGCCTTTATTGCACGTTAATATCTAGCAGTGTTCCTTAATATCTATTGTTTCTTGAACAATGATGTAAAACTCCATACTAAATAATTAATACAAATGAAAACGTCTGTTTTATACAAGTTTTATTATATTTTATGTGAAAGACCCGTTTTGCCTGTCTTAGGCATTATCATGAACTACAAGTCCTGGTGAATAGTGTGTATGAGGTATGCATGCGAAATGATCTGATGATGAATGTTAATAAGTCCAAGGTAATGATTTTTGAAAAAGAAGAAATCATGACAAATTTGGAGCAAGTAGATGAGTTCGTGTATTTAGGTAGTATGTTTACAGTGGAGAGGGATATTGAAAGAAGGGTTGGGGCAGGCAACAAAGTGAATGGTGCACTTAAAGTTGTCATCGCAAACAAAAACCTATCCAAAAAGCTAGAATGGCAGTGCACAATGGTGTTCTTCTACCGACCCTTATGTATGGAAGCGAAGCATGGAACTGGCAAAAGAAGGATGATAGTAGAATAAATGCGGTAGAAATGAGATCTCTTAGATGGTGTGGATACTCTGTGTATGATAGAGTGTCAAATGAAAATATAATAAGTGAATGTGGTGCGAATGATGGTGTTATGAACAAAATAATGAAAGGATCATTAAGATGGTTTGGAAATATTTAAAGAATGGTAAAAAAATTATACGTTAACTATGTAAATGGAACCAGAAATAGAGGAAGACCGAGGAAAACGTGGCACGATCAAATAAATCAAATATTGAATGTCGGCCATGTGAGGAGTCAGAGAAATCGACGCATGCATAACACGATGTATGAATGTTGAGGAAGTGAGAGAAATATGTCAGGAAAGAAAAGTGTGGCAGTCCATTCTTTCTGCCTACCCCTTCGGAGAGACGGCTTAGTTAGTTTTATAGCATTATCAAATGTTATAACATTTGCACAGGCGAAACATGTCATTCACGTAAAATATAATAAAACTTCTAGAAAACAGCTGTTTTCATTCATATTAATTATTAGTTAATATCTCTAGAGCAGTATTTTTTTAACGAGTTAAACCTTTTCCAAATTTAATTTGATAATGGCAACCAAAGTTAGGTGTTTGATTAATTTAAAATTATGTATTAGATATTAAAAAAAAACATTAGATTTAAATTTTTTAATATTCAGGATGATTGTTTTGAGTTTTTTTTTAGGTTTGTGTGTTATTACTATTTTCGTTTTATTATGCTGTAAAATTGTAATTGATTTTGAACTCTTCGTGTGACCGGTTTCATCTTGGAAGTGCATCTTGCCAGTTTTGACATGTGGAGCCGATCTAGAATCTTTTATGTGTCAGTACTGGTCATAGCTTGGGTTGGGCTGCGTTCCGAAAAATGTACCGTGTATTTAAAAATCCGATAATCGTGAAATCTTGAACTTGAAGTACTGATTAACCAGTGGCGAGATTCTGAGCATCAAAAATCATATCCAGATGGGTGCGAAAAGAGACCAAGAGGCCATTTAATTTTATTATTAATACAGTGATTGTTAATACGCATACAAATGAACAAATATACAGTTAAATAGAGACATGGAAGGTTACTCACCGAAGACTGGGAGAAAATGGAAAGAGCCGGGGAATGGAGAGAGATGGCCAGGGACAGAAGTCAGTGGAGTAGACCAAGTCCTACACCGGGATGCAATATTGAAAAATCCACCCTTATACACCTCAAACAGAACACGTTTGACAGCTGTGTACAACCGGTGTTAACTTATGGATTTGAAATGACAACACTGTCTCAGAATTGCCCTAAGAGCTATGAAAATAGCAACATTGAAGTGAACAGTGTGGAGAAACAACACTATTAGATAATAATAATGAAAACGTCTGTTTAGTCACGTTTTGCTTTTCTAAGGGTACGGCCACACCGAAGTGCCAGAGTCGGAGGCTAGGGGGACAACTGGCGAACCAACGTATGGCCTACTATAGGACTGGCTACACTATAAGGTTCGCGCCAAGCGGTTGATCACAAACCATCTGCATGAAGACGCCAACCTAGCCTCCGACCCTGGCACTTCGGTGTGGCCGTACCCTAAGGCATCATCAAATAATTTTTACATTCATTCCCATAAACCATAATACCTTCTACTTCTTCAGCCTTCTTCTCACCACTGCTGGATATAAGCCTCTTCCATTTTTTCCATTCGTCCCTGTCTTATCGTTTCCGCATCCAGGTCGTCCAGCTATTCAGGCAATATCATCGGTCCATCTTTTCAGTGGCCTTCCGACACTCCTTTTCTTTGTCCAAGAAGTTTCCACTGAAGTATTCTGGGTATCCATTGGGTATTGCCCTGTCTGGCTATATGTCCAGCTCATTGCCACTTTCATTAAGCTGTACGATCCATGGTTCAGCATCCTATTTCTTATTTTGTCGCGAAGACTCAAGCATTTGCCTCTCCATGGATCGTTGTCAAACTAGTAAAAAACAGACGCTTTCATTATTAATTATTTAATTTGGAATTCACATCATTGCTCAAGAATCAATAAACCACTATTAGAGCCAGAATAGCAGTGTTGGACATCATCGGAAGAGTGGCGCTGAGGTAAACCATGTCGCATGTAGCTCTGACGATAGGCCTCTTTTGCTGGTGTCCTAGAACTGCGACTTCAAACCCAGGACTTCCCCAACTTCGTTAGAGAGTTAAGATGACATTAGAGAGACCCAGGATCGACAGACATGGAAGCAGACAGAGGAGGCTACGTTCAGGATTGGACAGATACCGTCGGATGATGACTGGTCACACTTAAAGTAATGTATGGTAAATCATGTTCATGGTTGGAAAGTGTATTGTAAAAAGTGCTCAATAGGATCTCAGGAATCTTCCTTCGTTGTATTCGAAGATAATTGTAAAACTTGTAAAATACACATTTATGTCAAACATAACCTTATCGTACTAGTTGTTAAGAAACCTTATAATCTTTGATGGTGCTATCTTTGTGTTTTTAAACAAGTAATGGTGCTGTGTCTTTATGTTAATATAAATTGAAGCTTATTCATAATGGCTTGAAAATGTTCCATTTCCAAGTCTTGCATCCATACAATTGCACGTTTACAGTAACTTATGAATTTTGAAACACCCGAACCTCTTTTTACACTTTTGATATCACAATCATTTCCACCCTCCTTAATTACCTGATACGACTTCTAAAAACTGACAATTCCATAAAAAAAACAAATTATTTACCAAACCACTCTCAATTCTGATCAACTTCTCTAGTTTCCTTTACATTCATACGAGTCTTACACGCACGTCGATTCTTCCTAACATGGCCAACCTTTAAAGTTTGATTAATTCGGCCATGTTTTCCTCGGTCTACTTCGACTCCGTACTCTTTTAACCGTTCTTTCTCCATCCACGTGCTCCATATGTCCGAACCAGTGGCGGTACTGCCATAGAAGCCCAGAAGCCCGGCTTGCGTAACAAAATTTTGAATTAAAACCTTTTCTGGCTTACAGAGGTTCAGCTCTTGTGCATATTCCTCTTACGTCTGATGGGAACATTGTTGGAAGGTGATTTCTTAGATTTGTGGGTTTTGATTCAAAATTTCTTACGCATGCCTGGCTTCTGGGCTTCATGGTAGTACTGCCACTGGTCCGAATTAACGCAGCGATCCTTTCATAATTTTGTTCATAATACCTTCTTCCACTCTACATTCCTTTCTTATAACATGAGTCTTAGGGACCTCATCTCTACCGCATTTATTCTGCTCTCATCCTTCTTCTGCCAGTTCCATGCTTCGCTTCCATACATCAGGCTTGGGACAAGAATTCCTCGAGAATTGCCATTTTGGATTTCATCAATAAATTCTTATTTTCAATCTTCTTCTTTAAGTGCCCTGTTGGGTCCCCCCAACAGGGCACAGCTCCTCCACACTTCGGATGCCGGTCCACTCCCTCACGTTCTGCAGCCAAGACGGCCATCTGTCTCCTATCGAGCCCTCTATTTTTAAAGCTCTATTCACTTTGTTATCCATAAAATAACAACAAACCATAACATCATCTCTCGGAGGGGTGGGCAGCGAGAATAGAACACCACACTCCTCTATTCTGACACATTCGTACAGTGAGTCATACACGCACGTGATTCTTCAGACCATGGCTAACATATGCTAAAATGATAATTGATATCTAAATAGGAATAATAAGAGGTTTGGGTGAATTTAGGATTGAATGGCTCTTACAAGTGTTGCCGAGTTGGTAAGGATATTAGATTAATCAATGACCGTGATATTTCAATTTAGGATACTTAGTTCTCTCGCAATGTGTAAAGCTGGAGGAGTCTGTCCTCCGTGTTAGATAGATAGATTATATAAATATATTATGTATTGTGTAAAGTGTGTTTATTTTAAGCCAATTGTACTAGACTCTATGCTTTTCATTGCAATAAATTGATCAATAAAATCGTGTCTTATTATTCCTGAATATTACCAATTTAACCTCCATAGGAATAGATAGGTGCCTTCGCTCAATATTCAAGATCATTTGGACCCAAACAGTGTCAAATGCGGTTCTCTGAGCCATGGCAGTCGAAAAGCCAATTAGAGAACAAGTCACTAGACGCAAATGTCAGTGGATCGGTCACACTCCGAGACGGAACCCAGCCTGCATCGCTCAGGGCGCACACTAGACTGGTCCCCTATGGGAGGAAAGAGGAAGCGAGAGAGACCTAGAGCCATCTGGAGAAGAGCCCTGCAGGACGAGGTTAATGCAGCAGGCCTCACTTGGGATGATGTTAGGCATCAGGCGTGCGATAGATTCGGGTGGAGAAGGTTCCTTGAGGCCCTATGCACCACGGAGGTGACAGGACAAAAAGAAGAAGAACCTATGTTTATTGTTAACTAGAAAAAACAAGATCCTAGGGGACCAGTCCAGTGCGCCCTGAGCGATGCAGGCTGAGTTCCGTCTCAGAGTGACCGATCCACTACGTACTCCGCCAAACAAAATGGTCTCACGCAGGATGCTATCGCCTACCAAAACTCCATCCAGGCACTGCTCGTCTTATCTTCCCCTCGGGAACAGACTTTTTCTAAATACAATCCCAACTAGGGATGTGCGATCCGCTCACGAGTCGACTCACTTTGGTGAGCGGTTGAGCGATGATCCTTAAAAAAAGAGCGGAAGCTCAATGATCCGTTGGGTGAATCGTTCGACTCTTTTTAGTGAGTCGACTCTTTTTAGTGAGCTGTTTAGGGATCTGAGTTGAACGGTTTCGCTCAACAAAGTGAGCCGATTCATTTTCGGCAATCGAAATCAAAAATTTTTGGTCGAGGAGCAAAAAAAAAAAAAAAGGTCACCAATAATTTTTTTCGGCAATCGAAATTAAAATTTTTGGCCGAGGAGCAAAAAAAAAAAAAAAGGTCACCAATAATTTTTTTCGGCAATCGAAATATAAATTTTTGGTCGAGGAGCAAAAAAAAAAAAAAAAGGTCACCAATTGTGAACCGTGGATCACTAAAAAGAGTCGGCTCACTTTGCAAAACGACTCATCTCAGCGAGTCGTGAGTCGACTCAAAGAGTCGACTCACTTTACTGAGCGATTCGTTCAGATCAGATCGCTGAGATGAGTCGTTTTGCGCATCCCTAATCCCAACCCTAACAGGTCTTCCATTCCTTGACAATAATGTAAGACTTTATCATAAACCCTAAATCCCCCCTCGCCCTCTTTCGGAGGGACACTCCGGGCCATCTAGCCCCATCATAAAACAACTACCAAATCACATTTCTAGCAATGTTTCCTACAGACGTAAGATGAATAGCCTTAAGAGCTGAACCTCTGTAAGCCAGAAGATCCAAGTCCAAGTTTGCCAAGGAGATATCGTCGCCCCAGAGCAATAGTGAGATAAACAAGTGCCATCTTGACAATATAACAAGCCGTAATGTTCCTATGATATTGTTTATGGTTTGACTTGGTGGAGGCCTTGCACTTATTTGAGTCTCCTAGAACCTAGGAGACTCAAATAAGTGCAAGGCCTCCACCAAGTCAAACCATAAACAATATCAAAGGAACATTACGGCTTGTTATATTGTCAAGATGGCACTGGTTTATCTCACTATTGCTCTGGGGCGACGAAATGTACAGCTATTATTTTGCAGACAACCCGGACGAAATGAAAACAAAGGTATTCATAAAATTGTAAATTTATTTTCATCACAAGACATTGATTATACATACATTACACCACAAGTAGCACTTGTCCTCGCCGTATAATCTTCAGCGACAATCATATAACATTACTTACGATGCACCCAACATATAACATCGTGGAATAGGGAAACAACATGCCGAAAACACTTCGAATGACTTAACGTAACAAAGTTATTGTTATGTCTTACAATAACCTCCCCAAAAACGTTTTATATAGCAAACTAATAAAAGGAAGTACGGAGGACAGCGGAAGAGATATATATCTGGTCATTAATGAGCTCAAAATAAAAGGAAGACTCTGTAATATGCAGTCGGCGAGTATTGAGTTTGTTGGTCATATTGCCAAAGAGAGGTGGGTAACAATATTGTCACAGTTGAAAGCTAAGGCATAACACTGTGGAATTCCATAGGGGAATACTTAGGAAATTGAAAATAACTTTGTTTATTATGCACAAAATATTAAAAAAACACGACATGTTTCGGAGGATACCTCCATCTTCAGGTGTAAAAATATAATAAAAACTAAACAAAGAAAGACTAATATAAAAAACGCATATAAAATTCGATACAATAATTTAAATTTAAAAATTAACCCCGGCTATTTGCTATAAGTACTAATAATTATTTTTTATCAGTAAGAACTAATAAATAATATTAAACAATATAATATCATATAAAATTGTTATTTATAAAAAAACATACATTTGAAAAGACATCATTTATACAGAAATTAATAAATGATTAATTTGGACATATGGAGCGCATGGGTGAAGAAAGAATGGTTAAAAAAGTATACGTTAACGATGTAAATGGAGTAAGGAGTCGAGGTAGACCGAGGAAAACATGGCATGACCAGATTAATCAAATATTAAAGGTTGGTCATGTCAGAAGCCGGAAGAATCGACGTGCGTGTATGACTCGATGTATGAATGTGGAGGAAGCTAGAGTAGTGTGGCGGTCCATTCTCTCTGCCTACCCCTGCGGAGAAACGGCGTGATGGTTATACATTTGAAAAGACATAATTTATATAGAAATTAATAAATGATTAATTTGCATATGATTGGGAATGGGAGCTTCGGATATTAAAAGTCTTTCTTTGTTTAGTTTTTATTACATATATTACACCTAAAGATGGAGGTATCCTCCGAAACAAGTCGTGTTTTGAAATATTTTGTGGATAAACAAAGTTATTTTCAATTTCCTATTGTTAGTGTCACAATGTTTCAGAAGTAGAGGCAGATCTCCAGCGCTGTGGTGTGACCAGATTAAGGAGATGACAGGATTAGACTTCTATTCGGCGATGCAGGCTGCGAAGAACAGGCAGGATAGGAGAAATTTTGTTTTAACGACCCTCGGTAATGAGGAAACGAAGAATAATTGAAATTAGATTTTAATTTTGATATTTGAAAGTGTTTATAAAACATTAAAAATAAAATTAAATTATTGATAACTTTACAAGGTGTTGTTACGTTATTTCATTCAAGCAACGTTCTTTCTGCATAGTACGGTCCGTATCCAGGCTTTGTGCGGTATATCTCTTATATAGAGTGGAATCATTACTCGTAATAATATTTACTGTAAAGAAAAACATGCCAAAAGAATGCACTGAAATAAAATAAAATAATAATATAATAACCATTTAAATATATTTATTTTATTTAAATATTACTTATAATTATAACTGTTGAAACAATACAGAAAGATTTGGTAACACAAAAGAATCCCTCTAACCCTACAGTGCGTCATGATACTCTTGACTTTGGAGAGTATCTTGTCTTCCTAATGTTGAACCATCTCTCATGCGTTCCTGGTATTATGTTGCATACAGTAGAACTTCGTTTATCCGGACGAATTGGGACCGGATGTGTTCCGGATAATAATGATAATGTAAACACGTAATCTCGAAAAAAATAATGAAACTCGAAAACAGCAGGTGACTGACTGTCCATAGGATGCCGGGGAGAACGAGAGGAGGGAGAAGAAGGGTAAGCTTAGTCGTACGTAGGTCACGGTACAGAATGTTTCATCATCGGCTTGTCCGGATAATTGACGTTCTGGTTAACTGAAGTCTGGAAAAATGATGTTCTACTGTATTTATAATATTTGACCTGTACTCAATAGATGCCTTAAACATTTATGCTGTTTGTAATGTCTGTTGAGTAAATAAATTGATTTGATTTGATGATGCATATATGAATCAAAGTTTATATTAATATTGTTGACCAATGTAAACGTGCCACGATCAAATAGATCAAATATTGAATGTCGGCCATGTGAGGAGTCAGAGAAATCGACGCGCGTGCATGAATATTGAGGAAGCGAGAGAAATATGTCAGGAAAGAAAAGTGTGGCAGTCCATTCTTTCTGCCTACCCCTTCGGAGAGACGGCGTGATGGTTAGTTAGTTTTTTTTGTTGTTGTATTAAGTGGTATAAACAAATAACTCTTCTCCATATTTTTGAAATCACGGGGGTTAAATGGAAAACTGTTTTACCGACAAATTGTATTGAAGTTTGTCTTGTGTGTAGGTGACTTGTGTTTTGCTCCATTTTGACATCAAAATAATTTAATAATTTGTTTTTATTATTTTGTACATATTATTTAATCACCATTATTTGCTGTCATTTACATTATTATAAATTCATGTACGAAAATAAAATAAAAAATGTTATTTTAAACATTAAAAAAATCATGCACTGTAGGGATAACAATTTTTTTTAAATATATATTTAAGGAATGATAAATAGGGGGTACTTATAAAATTTAAACACCATTTAAAAAAAAAAAACACTGTATCGAAGAGGGAGAGAGCAATGCCGCACGAAGCCCGGCGGATCGAAAGAATAAAATTTGGAATACGCACAAAATCCGATAAAAAAAATCTCATGACGGACGAAAAGGAATAAACGAAGATTTATCAACAACGCAACTACGGTGTTCAGTCCATTGTCTCCGCGCAGTTAGCTCGCACCAAGATGTACCAGGTTTACAGATGTCACAGATTATTATTATTGCAATTATAAACAAAATTATAACCTAATACGATTTATCACTTATTGAAATAATTTAACGATGATAAGACTGGCCGGTGTTTTTTAATTGTGCCCCGCACGTTAAAATGACGTGATTAGAAATTGAAACAAAACAATGTAATATGTAAACAAGCAGAATTCATCGGAGTTCAAATGTGTCCGGTAATCGTTCAAATTGAATGATTGTGTATCACTTTCGAAACTCCGATGGAATAGACCGAGGTTTCCCAAACTACATTCTAACACATGATTTGAAAGAGTAAAAAGCGAGGGCAATTTTAAATGTACATAGTATTGTTTTAACAATAGTTTACGGAAACCATTTCAGTTTAACGGCGGGGTTCACGAAACTCGGGGTTGAAGAGAGAATGTGTCGGGGTTGCGTGTCTGATGAGGTTTGAAGAGGTGGGGTTAGGTTGCGGCTGGACGCGGAGTCAGGGCGGAGGTCGGCTGGCGTACCTCCGAGGTGGGACTTACGCCAGCCGTATGGACTGTATTATCTGGAACACCGCCGAGCCGCATACGACGAAGATGAACAGAGCCAGAAGCCAGGGTCCAACGGGGTATTGCTCGTCTTTTTGCTGAAAATAAAATTAAAAAATTAGACCTCTTAGACAAACGTGCGGAAAATCTGCGTGTCGAATGAAAACATAAAAAGTGAATGCGGTGCGAATGAAAGTGTTATGAACAAAATAATGAAAGGATCATTAATTCATTGCACCACTAATAAAGATGACATAATTTGTTCATACAACACACTATTTAATTTTGACTTTTTATTACAATAACATGAAGACTAAATTACACACAAAATAAAAATGGTAAAACATAAAAGCATATTTTTTTTGTTGGTAAGCTAGATCATTATGGCTCATCCTCAGGTAGTTTGGGAAGAGTGTGATAAGCTTTAAAGCATTCTGGCATGTGGAGAGCCACCAAACATTTCTCACATTCCAAAGAATGTTGTTTAGAATCTAGAATATTCATCAACTTCAGTCTCACTACCTTTCCAAAAGGATTCGCTGTATTTCATCCTCATTTGATGAAATATTACAAGCGCGACGAGTTTGTTTACGAGTGCGTTCGGCCATTTTGGAGGTATTGACAAATGTTAAAATATCGTGAATGCGGTGCGAATGATGGTGTCATGAACAAAATAATGAAAGGATTAATAAGATGGTTTGGACATATGGAAAGAATGAATGAAGAAAGAATGGTAAAAAAATTATATGTTAATGATGCAAATGGAACCAGAAATAGAGGAAATGAAAAGAAGACCGAGGAAAACGTGGCACGATCAAATAAATCAAATATTGAATGTCGGCCATGTGAGGAGTCGAAATCGACGAGCGTGGATGACACGATGTATGAATGTTGAGGAAGCGAGAGAAATATGTCAGGAAAGAAAAGTGTGGCATTCCATTTTTTCTGCCTACCCCTTCGGGGAGACGGCGTGATGGTTAGTTAGTTAGTTAGTTAGTGATAAGCTTTAAAGCATTCTGGCATGTGGAGAGCCACCAAACATTTCTCACATTCCAGAGAATGTGAGAAATGTTGTTTAGAATCAGTAGAATATTCATCAACTTCATTCTCACTGCCACTTTCCAATAGGATTCGCTGTATTTCATCCTCATTTGAAAAAATATTACAAGCGCGACGAGTTTGTTTACGAGTGCGTTCGGACATTTTGGAGGTATTGACAGATGTTAAAATATCGCAATATTTTGTAATAAATAATGTGAAACAAATTGTGATTATTACATTTTATTATGAAATCAGTAACCGAAATATACTTATTTACGTCATTTTTATAAATAAAGTTATTGCCATTCAGTTTTAATGTAAAAAAAACTCACTTCAAAGACAAACCGGCGAATCGCCGGCTCTGTGTGTCAGTGACAAATTGACCTTGGCCGGCGGTTCGCCGGCTTTGTGTTGCCATGGGTTAAGATGGTTTCGACACATGGAAAGAATAAATGAAGAAAGAACGGTAAAAAAAAGTATATGTTAACGACGTAAATGGAACTAGTAATAGAAGAAGACCGAAGAAAATGTGGCACGATCAAATAAATCCAATATTGAACGTCGGCCATGTGAGGAGTCGGAGAAATCAACGTGCATGCGTGACACGATGTGTGAATGTTGAGGAAACGAGAGAAGCATGTCAGAAATGAAAAGTGTGGCAATCCATTCTTTCTGCCAGTTGGAGTTCTAGTGCCAACCCCTATCTATGGAAGTGAAGCTTTGAAGAAAATACGATAAATTTCACTAAGAAGAATATCTAATTATGAAGTAAGAAACGAATGTAAGGCACATGAATGCATGATAAATAAAATCAAGAAAAGGTCACTAAGATGGTTTAGATACATGGAACGAATGGATGAGGGAAGTATGCTCAAAAATATATATACAATTAGTGTGAATGGAAAAAGAAGTCGAGGAAGGCCAAGGAAGACGTGGGATGACCAAATTAATCTATTACTGAGTGGCGACCATGTTCAAAGTAGGAACAATCGACGAGCGTGCATGACACAATGTGTGATGTAGAAGAGGCGCGAGAGTTATGTCAGAATAGAACAATGTGGCGATCCATCCTTTCTGCCTACCCCTCCGGGGAAACGGCGTGATGGTTAGTTGGTTAGAGTGGCTGAAAAGTCCTAGAATTTAGCTTTTGAAAAAGCTGTGACTGCTGATGTAATTTGCAATCAAAATGCGTTTAGTTTAATACTAAAGTTATGATAAAAATAATCATAAAACTTAATGCATCGATATTGGCCATCGATGAGACGTACCGCTATGTAGACTGCACGTGAACGTGACAAATGAAAATTACAAAATTCAGCAATCACCTTATCACTCGGCCGTTTGTAACAACTTTTATTGCGTCTCGGCTATAGTTTTATTAAACAATCCTTATCGGGAACGTAATATCATAAAATGTCAAAGTTTTTATTTACATACTTAAATATGATATTAATACACTTTTAATTTGTTTTTACACAATAGGCAAGACACTGAGAGATCGCATGAGGAACATCAGAATTAGACAGTATGTGAGGCTGAGGATATTATAGGATGGAGTAGACAGCGAAGGAAGTACTGGTACGGTCATGTCCAAAGAATGGACACCACCAGACTCCCCTATATTATATAGGGTGTTTTTTTTAGAGGTTTGGTTTTTAAACTGGCAACATTGTTTCTACAGACTGTCAATTTGACAGTTGACAATTGATTTGTGTTTTTTTTTTCATTTTGAATATGTATTGTATACCTCTAAAAAAACAACAGAGGGCTCTGACTGCTTCAAGCCTTCAAAAATCTAATGGCCATTTTTTGTTTTATACCGCACCCGCCTTATTCACTAATAGAATCCTTTGGCCTCCTCTCACATTGCTATGCTGATGATCAGCAAATTTATTTTTTCTGCAACCCTGATGACACCAAACATCTTACGTCAATAATCAACTGCATTGATGCCATATCCAGATGGATGGCATCAAACAAACTTAAACTAAATCCATCCAAAACGGAATTTCTCTGGACTTCTTCCGCAAAGCGTCAACATCTTATCGATCATTCCTCAATTTCAACAGCTGACAATGATATCGTTCCCAAAAACTCCACAAAGCTTCTTGGTGTTTATCTTGACGCAAATCTGTCTCTAAAATCCCAAATTAATAACACGGTCAGCGCTAGTTTCTTCCACCTAAGACGATTAAAATCCGTCAAAAGGAGTATTCCCCATGACACTTTCAAAACTCTTGTAAATTCCTTCGTTGTGTCACGACTTGATTATTGTAATGGAATTTATGCAAACATTCCAAAACAACAAATAAACAAACTTCAATCTGCGTTCAATGCAGCAGCAAGACTCATTAAAGGCATTCCAAAAAAGTCTCATATAACACAACATCTCAAAGAACTTCACTGGCTTAAAAGTCCAGAAAGAATCCAGTATAAACTCTGCTGGACAGTCTTCAAAGCGCTACATGGAATGGCACCAAGTTATATATCTGAACTCTGTATAACGGACAGCCTAAATTCAAGGAAATCCACACTTCGCTCGGCGAACTCCTCGGCAATAGGAAGATTAGTTGAGCCGAAGCGTTGCCCCAGTACAAATTTCGCCGGTCCATCAGCTTGGAACAATCTCCCTTCACACCTCAGATGCATAAATGATCTGACAGATTTCAGATCTAAATTGAAAACCCATCTTTTTCATATTTCATACCCAAGTTAAACATTTATACTTTGTTCTACTATACTTTTAAACCGATCGCTTTTTAAGCGGTCACATTTAGATTTTTAGATTTAAAACACGTCTTAATGCGCCCTTGAGGTGATTACATCACAAAAACGGCGCTTTAAAAGTTAGCATATTATTATTATTTATTATTAAAAGTGGCACCATCGGATTACCACTTGTTCAGATCCATGACATATGCCTTAGAAAAGGAGCACTTCCATTCATATGCAGATGTCAAGAATTGGGTCAATACCTGGATTACCTCAAAACATTTTTTCAACGATGGATTCATCTATTAGCCAGAAAGAGGAGAAAAGTAGTGGATAACGATGGAAAATATTTTGATTGATGCCTTTTTTATTATACCTTTCAAATAAATGTGATTTTCATACAAAAAAAAACGGACCGGGCTTTCCGAAACACCCAATATTAAATAATCATCCTCACGGGACTCGTCCTCGTGGAAGACCTCCTAAAAGATGGAAGGACAGCTGGGAGTCTACCTCACAGGAGGAGCAACACTCTGGAGAACAGACCACATAGGTCTACAACAAGGAAGAAGGAGAAGACCACTTTATCTTTAACAACCGACCGCTTTCACTCCTGCTGGAACTTCGTCAGGGTTACAAAAGACACAGTGTCTTTAAGCAAATTGTTACCCAATTACTGTATATAACTTTTTAGCTATTGATTCTCATGACATGTGATAGGTAGCTAATCTATCGAGATGTTGTGTTATATGAGACTTTTTTGGAATGCCTTTAATGAGTCTTGCTGCTGCATTGAACGCAGATTGAAGTTTGTTTGTTTTGGAATGTTTGTATAAATTCCATTACAATAGTCAAGTCGTGACACAACGAAGGAATTTACAAGAGTTTTTTTTTTTTTTTTTTGTATACAACAGGTTTTTATGACCCTATTACTGTATACAATTTACATAAATTTTGCATGCATTTTACATACATTTTAAAATAAAACAATTAAAATAAAATAAAACAATATTTAACAGTTGTGGTATGTACCTATATGTTCCTTAAAGGACGTATAGGTCATTTGGAAAATGTCCACATCGACTGACACCTCATTCAAGAGCACCATACCCCGAGTCATTGTATGCTGCGCCAAGACATTTGTCCTGCTATGCGGTATGCACAACAGATCGTGTCTTCTAGCGCAAGCATACCTTTCCGGTGCATTGAGACCATAACACTCTAAGAGGTATGGGCTATCAATGAGGTTACGGAGTATTTTAAATCCCAAGATCATCAATGTACCTTTTCTTCTTGATTCGAGACTGCGGTACTCTGTGTTAACCAATAGATCATTGTGGTGCATAAACCTCGGATATACCCCATTCATCCGCATGTAGAGGTATCTCAGAATTCTTTTCTGGATTTGTTCTAATACCTCCACATACTTGTGCTGGTATGGAGACCATACACCACATATTTTGAAAGTGTCATGGGGAATACTCCTTTTGACAGATTTCGATCCGTAAAGGTCATCGTAATTACTATTTACGCCGATGAAAATACTACGCAATTAAAAACACATGTCGTCTGCCCGATATTGTATTTGGTTATTTATTTATTGGGACAGGTGTGTTGATAGTGCAGGTATGGATGTATAATATTTGTGGCAGACGCAACAATGAATTCCTCGTCGTCATCGTCGGCCACTACTCACTTTGGTTGATTTTGGGACGTTTCCTCTCATGGTGATGTTCTTGCTTGCGATCTCGTTTGCGATCCTCATCCTCTGTTTGGGGGCCATTTTGCTATTAGTGCGGGTTATCTCGTCGGCTGGGGGAGCTGTAGAACTGCTTTAGTTCTGGCACAATTGGTAATGCTGAACTGCAAACAGAGAGATTCCTTATCAACAGACATTACAAACAAATTTAATAATAACTTCCACAAGTGTGGTTGGCTATATTTGCAGACTAAAAAATTGGTTTGGAACGTGGCATCTTATATTTAAATGTATCTTATAAACCTTTTTACTAGTTCTACTGTTGGATAGCCAATACCATGCACATTTATTTATTGTAGGCAGTGGCGTGCCTAGGGTCAACCAGTAAGGCAAGCCCGTCCCACTTTTTGTGTTATAATATCAGTAAAGGTCCACGATAATGTATTTTTCCGGATTAAAAGAGTTTTATCTTTCTAAATTAATTGTTTTTAATCCCATTTTAGGCGGATTTTAAATCATCTCACGTTCTTGTATAATATAATAATGTATTTACAAATACAGCAGGATAAACGCCGTAGAAATGAGATCACTAAGAAGAATGTGTGGGAAAACGTTGTATGATAGAATACCGAACGATGAAATAAGAAAGAAATGTAAGGCAGATGACTGCATCATGAATAAAATTAAAAAAGGATCCCTGAGATGGTTCGGACATATGGAACGAATGGATGAGAGTAGAATGGTTAAAAGTTGTACACAAGCAGTGTGAGTGGGAAAAGAAGCCGAGGACGACCGAGGAAAACATGGCATGACCAAATTAACCAATTACTAAAAGGCGGCCACATTCGAAGTCGGAATAATCGACGTGCGTGCATGGTGCGATGTATGAATGTGGAGGAAGCCCGAGAGGTGTGCCAGGACAGGCCAGTGTGACGATCCATCCTCTCTGCCTACCCCTCCGGGGAAATGGCGTGATGGTTAGTTAGTTAGTTAGTTAGAAGAAATGTAAGTAATAAGAAATAAGCCGTAAATAGATAATAACAATAAATTTGTTAGCACCGAAACACGAATTATAAACAAATGTTCGGAAAGAAATTACATAACCTTTCTTTTCATAACATTTCTGCACATAACGTAAATGACAGATAACATTCTGACAAAAGAAATGAAGTTCGTGACACATTGAATAGTAACATACTTCAGAGTGATAAAGCCCGGCTACAAATCCATACAAAAAAATTGTAGATATCTTCTGGTATATATGCACCTAGCTATACGATTACAAGCCAAAAACACATAAGTGCGACAAAGACCCTTTTACATTTTGCAAGCCCAATATGAAGCCCATCGAGAACATGAAACAAAACAGTGGACGTAGGCGATTTCGCGGGCATCTCACCTGCGGTACGTATGAGTGAAATAAAAGACGGCGCATATGAGTGGAACAAAACATTCATTCGTCTAATAATTCGAATTTTTAAATTTGATCAAGATGCTCTTTTTCCAAATTTTGATGATTCTGAAATGCATATTGTCATAGAGATAAATAGTATATATATTATTAAAAGTGGTTTATCCACATTAGTGATTATTGTGGGACAATATAATAATAAAGCAGATTTGACGTCAGAACGTCGCGTATGTATTCAGCTGTTACTGTGTCTAAAGGACAAAATGTCATAAAATAGCGTCGTAAACTAACTCGTTTTGTTTATACAACCACGATATCGATAAAATAAATCAAGTGAACGCCTTGAATAGCATTTTAAATCGAAATAATAAAGTAGAAAGCGCGAACTCTAGAGAGAGATTTAAATTTATGTCACTTGTCACGTATGTGATTTGGAGCTGACAAGACGCAAAAATGTTATTTCGGCATGAAAAACGACAACGACAATCGATTATGCTAATATAAAACATTAATTAAACGTGTTTGCTAGTAATAAAAGAAATATTCTATAAATTTAATGATAGAAATCATTCAGACTTCAACATATTGAATATTTATTGCGCGAACATATTTCCAAGAAATAATTTAATCAAGATGTAAAAATGCATTAGATATGAAAATAGCATCGTATAATGTTTGTAGTTATTGATAAAATATGATATTATGAAGGATTAGACTTACTTTTCTAGAAAATAAAGCGGAGCCCTCGACCCGTCACCCGAACGCAAAAATGACACGTATAAAAGTAAACACGCTGTGAAATTGAAAAACTGACAACGCATGCGCAAATCTATACACGCGTCATGTTTACGGCAGGCTGGCCAACTGATCATCTGTTTTATCAGCAGCGAACTAATGCCGATTCACACTTCTCTTTTGCAGGTAGGCTACGTGGTGGTAAATGCGGGGTAAAACTTGTTTTAAAGTGAAAACATTGATTTAATCACACATTTCGTTAGAAAAAAAATCGTCAAGACTTGTTTTATAATTTTTGAAGATAAATGATTGTAAAACCAATCTGTGATAATTATTTAAAACAAAAACTTGTGTGCCTTTAAAATTTCAACAAAAATTATAATTTTTATTTGCTAAAGACAGCAGTTCTATAAATATCTACGAGTAAAGTATGAGAAGAATAATTGAAACACAATTAAACTGGTTATAATACAAAATTTCAGTTAAAAATATATTACCTAAAATTTGAAAGTAAAAAAAGAGTACCTATTTACAAACCAGATGAAGAGTATTTGTCATTTGTGGATATTGAGGTTACTTTTTGAATTATTTATCTGACAAAATCTAATTTTAATTCTTTTTATTTTTGTAAAATTTGTAAATATAAATTTGAAGCAAGTAGATGAGCTCGTGTATTTGGGTAGTATGTTTACAGTGGAGAGGGATATTGAAAGAAGGGTTGGGACAGGCAACAGAGTGAATAGTGCACTTAAAGTTGTCATCGTAAACAATAACCTATCCAAAAAAACTAAAATCGCAGAGCACAATGGTGTACTGTTACCGACCCTTATGAACAAAATGTGTCCAAACAATCTTAATGAAAGTATCATTAAGATTGTTTGGACACATGGAAAGAATGAATGAAGAAAGAATGGTAAAAAATATATATGTTAACGATGTAAATGGAACTATAAACAGAGGAAGACCGAGGAAAACGTGGCACGATCAAATTAATCAAATATTGAATGTTGGCCTCGTGAGGAGCCAGAGAAATCGAAGCGCGAGGAAGCGAGAGAAATATGCCAGGAAAGAAAAGTGTGGCAGTCCATTCTTTCTGCCTACCCCTTCGGGGAGATGGCGTGATGGTTATTTAGTTAGTTATTTTTGTCCTCTCACACCTCGTGATATGGCTTGGAAGATTCTTCTCTACTCAATTTCGCGTTTTATGCCTATTGATACGTGACATGTAAGAGTTGCTGCCCGGTGTTTTTAGTTAAGCTAGCATTTGGCCGATTCAAATAGCTACACATAATTGTTATTAGAATCTCGATCACCGGGGCTGCTGCTCCTGGATCGCACTACTGGGTTTCTCGGCCGGAAGTCGCCGTCTTGTGTCGTACATCCGCCCCTTTGAGGGGGTGTCGGACTCCTCGCCGGGGGAGAGGGGGCACCTTGCGGGGGCCCCGTTCTTTCCTCTTGGATCAATTTTACTGGATGATTGAGGATTGGAAATTAAACTGGATTAAATGTGACCTAGATATCCTTTTGATTTGGCGGGCCTAGGGATTGCTTGAGCGAAGCTGATGAAGGGGCACTGCTACCTCCTATAACAGCTTCGGGTAAGCGGCGGGTAACTATGCAGATATCTATGTCTTCATTTAACTGTTAGTTTGTTCATTTTGCATTTTTATTAACAATCACTGTATGTTACCCTACAATAAATAAATAAAATATGCCTATTGATAATATAAATGAAGCCCTCCTGCTTAATCTCGTCCTTCTGGGCTATTCTTTAGGTGATATGAGTTATATATTGTATAATGATAATATTGTTTGAGTGGTATGGTCGATACACTATAAGCACAATCTCACCTTGGCTAAGCAAATTATGATACACGAATGCTAGTACATTAGTATGTATCCAGGCGTAAAACTAATGAATGGTTGTTTGATGTGTTTTTGGGTAACACCGTGTGATAACTCCTTCTCGACCGACGTTTCGGAGATCGTTGCAGTCTCCATCTTCAGGGTAATGAATGTGATGTTTTTTGTGTCTGCTAAGGTACTTCACCGTTGTACCATGTCGCCGGCAGTGTGTACGTGTGAGACAGAGAGTCCGTGCTTATAATAACGGTTATAAAATAAAATAAATATATATAACAGAGTATAATTATTAATTTAGTGCACAATGGTGTTCTTGTAATGATCCTTATACACGGAAGTGAAGTATGAAACTGTCAAATGAAGGATGAAAGTAGACTTTTTATACGATCCTTTCTTCATTCATTCATTCCATGTGTCCAAACCATCTTAACGACCTTTTCATTATTTTGTTTATAACACTTTCATTCGCACCGCATTCACTTCTTATATTTTCATTTGACACTCTATCATACACATAGTATTCACACATTCGTCTAAGAGATCTCATTTCTACTGTATTTATTCTACTTTCATCCTTCTTTTGCCAGTTACATGCTTCGCTTCCATACATAAGGGTCGGTAGAAGAACACCATTGTGCAATGCCATTCTAGCTTTTTTGGATAGGTTTTTGTTTGCGATGACAACTTTAAGTGCACCATTCACTCTGTTGCCTGCCCCAACCCTTCTTTCAATATCCCTCTCCACTGTTAACATACTACCCAAATACACGAACACATCTACTTGCTCCAAATTTTCACCATTCACGCTAATGTTGGAGATTGTCATGATTTCTTCTTTTTCAAAAATCATTACCTTGGACTTATTAATATTCATCTTCAGATCAGTTCGCATGCATACCTCATACATACTATTCACCAGGACATGTAGTTCATGCTCGTTGTCTGCAAGTAGGATAGCGTCATCCGCACACAAGTGACAGCTTACTGACAGCTTTTGGCACCTACATCCAACCCCTTTCAGCTCTTTTATACACTTGTCCATATATAGATTAAATAACCACGGGGACATTACGCAACCCTGTTTGAAACCTTTATTGATATCAAACCAGGCTGTAAGATCTCCATTTACTCTGACACTAGCAGTGCTTTCCGTGTATAGCGACTTAATTGCCGTGATCAGTTTTGTACTTATTCATTGTGGGTATTCAACATTTTTTTGACAAATTCGTAAAGAAAATTTGTAAGTGCTAATTCGTTTCGTTATTATTTTATGTATGTATGTATGTATATAAATATATAACTGAAAATACTCATCATTTTTGGTGTTTTTTTTTGTACATGACCTCGACTTTCGCACATTCAGCTTTCGCACACATTTTCAGAATCAATTAAGTGCGAAAGTCGAAAGCCGCCAGTACCTCTAAATCCAACCACAGTGTTGCGCACGTTGTTGAATGTTCTCATTTCGAAAAAGTCCGCTTTTAAACGTTAGATTTATTCGCTACTCCGGTCTTGGACTCTAATTTGGGTCGCGCTTACTCACGAGATGAACCAAGACACTCTCTTATCAATGGGAAGCTATTCCTTCAGTTGGGCCGTGATGCTGGATGCTTGGGCCAGGTCTTTGGACACATAATGGGGCTCTTCCTCCATCCAAGAAGAGCACGTTTAAAATACCAAAAGGGCTTCAATCACCGCCCAATTCGAAATTTAAAAAATATCTAAGTAGTGCCCCCCAGTTTTTTAAACTTACCTAACTAACTAACTAACTAACCATCACGCCGTCTCTCCGAAGGGGTAGGCAGAAATAATGGACTGCCACACTTTTCTTTCCTGACATATTTCTCTCGCTTCCTCAACATTCATACGTCGTGTCATGCACGCGCGTCGATTTCTCTGACTCCTCACGTGGCCGACATTCAATATTTGATTTATTTGATCGTGCCACGTTTTCCTCGGTCTTCCTCTATTTGTGGTTCCATTTACATTGTTAACATATAATTTTTTTACCATATTTTCTTTCTATATGTCCAAAACATCTTAATGATCCTTTCATTATTTTGTTCATAACACCATCATTCGCACCGCATTCACTTCTTATTATTTCATTCGACACTCTATCATACACAGAGTATCCACACATTCGTCCAAGAGATCTCATTTCTACTGCATTTATTCTACTCTCATCCTTCTTTTGCCAGTTCCATGTTTCGCTTCCATACATACTTTTTATCTTACCTTTTTACGGTAATCAAATGATTTAACTGAAATCTCTTGATGGAAGTTCATTTTAAATAATAATTAAATAAAACGATGTTTTTATAACTATTTCCACATTTGTCTTTATTTCGACAGTGACCGGTTTCGCCAAGCTCGCTGGCATCCAGTCTGTCGATACCAGCGAGCCTGACAAAACCGGTCGCCATCAAAATAAAGACAAATGTGGAAGGAGTTATAAAAAACATCCATTTGTTTAATTGTTACTTTTTTCGTTACTAAAGCGCTTGACCCGGATACAGAAATAAAATGCAGAATTAAAGTTGTACGAGCTGCATTTAATTAAATTAGATTATTCTTTTGCAACGATAATTTTAACTTGAAACTCCGACAACGAACGGTTAAATGTCCGTTCTACTTACATGTGCTCCCAATGTGCTCAGAGTCCTATACAACGCGTTGGTTCGGAGCAGGCTCGAAAGTGGTTTTGTGATATGGAGTCCTCACGAGGCGAGATATTCCGTTATGCTGGAGAGGGTTCAGAAAAAAAATCTGAGGTATCTCTACATGAGGGAATATGATAGTTATGTGTGGCTCTATCCCACAGTATTTCTTCTGGGAATTCTTGGAACCAATTCATTACAGCTTCGAAGAGATGGGCATCTCATTACCCATTTCTTTAAATTAATCAGGGGATATTTCGAGAACTCGGCCGTACTGGAGGATGTTGGTCTTTTTGTCCCCGATAGATATCTCCGACAGCGACAGTACAGATTGTTTTACCAACCGGCCGCCAGAACCATTCTGCCTCTGGTGACACCGGTGGGAAGAGCAATTAGTCTGCTGAACGCGGTCTCCTCAGAGATCGACGTCTTTCATGTTAGTGAAAGTACGTTCAAGGGACAAATACTCTTGACTTTGGAAAGTATCTTGTCTTCCTAATGTCGAACCATCTCTAATGCGTTCCTGGTATTATGTTGTATATTTATAATATTTGACCTGTACTCAATAGATGTCTTAAATATTTTGCTGAAAGACGGTCGCAGCCTCCTGGACGGCTTCTACGCTGCCATGATGGGTTCCTTTGAGGTGACTCTTCATTTTAGGGAACAAGAAGAAGTCACAGGGGGCCGAGTCGGGGCTGTAGGGTGGATGCGTTGGGATAATTTTTTTCGCCAAATATTCCCTCAAAATCAAGGAGGAAAAGCCGGCGCATTATCATGGTGCAAGAGCCAGCCGTATAAGAGAATGGACAGGAATTAGCAGAGTTGTGAAAATGTTCCTCGTGGCGCAAGATAGAGATGTTTTCGCTGCATTGCTCGCCAAAGTTGGAGGTATTTGACACGGCACCAGAAGAAGAATTAGAAGAAGACTATATAAATGTATAGAGCAACGGGAAACGACCAATTTAAAGGCCAAAGTGGCATCGCATGTACCAATCGCACAAGAAGAAAAATGTTGTCTATTTGGTTTAAAACAGAATAATGTATTATTCTTGGCCTTGTAGTCATTGTTTTCTCTTGCTTGGTCAATAAATTAGAGAATTTATTTCGAGGTATAATAATTCTTTCGCGATTCGGGATTGGGTCATTGCTGAAAATAATAATAAAAAAACAACTGGCAGAAATGTGAAGTGGGTCAATATTATTTGAGTGCGTTTTATGCCGGGAATATTTCACGGTAGGTACTCGACATTAATGCCAAAAGTGATGCGATTATGGGGTACTCTTCGTGGTTTTAAGTTTTTACGTTTTTTTGTTCCTTCATAAATAAATAAATTTTTCATTTGTTCCAATGACAATTTGAATAATTTCTTCAATGTTATTTTAAAGTTCTTGCTGGTTATGTGCCTAATTACAGCTAATTTAAAAAACGGTGGATACGTGTAACATAAATGAAATAAACACCAAAGTCCGGATCGTCCGTGTCAACAGGTGCAACATCGAAAAAAACATTACATTGTTATTACATTATGTGCTAAATTTAAAAAAAAAACGGCGGATTCGTGGAACATAAATTAAATAGACAATATGTGCACCATCTAAAAAGAAAATTTTGTGTTAAATTATTTTTATTTTGTTATTTTATTTTATATCATTGTAATTTATATTGTTTGTTTTAGATTTATTTTGTGGGTGTTGGACGATCGAAGTGTGCGCGGGAGATGCCTATTGGTGGCGATGAGGTTCGCAACCCATCACACCGCGTCTCCCGCGGAGCGAAAAGAGAAGGATGGAGTGCCGCATCAGTAAAAGTGTGACAGTCCATTCTTTCTGCCTACCCTTTCGGGGAGACGGCGTGATGGTTAGTTAGTTAGTTAGTTTGTTCCTTCATGACGCTTCAAATACTTTTGATCGTGTATCAAGAAGCATAATAGAACTATACAACGCATTGGATCGGAGCAGACTTGAAAGTATTGTAGTTCTGTGACATGGAGGCCTCACGAGATGAGATATTCTATTATGCTGGAGAGGGTTCAGAAAAAATTCTGAGGTATCTCTGCACGAGGAAGCTAAGCGGCTCTATCCCACGGCATTTTTTTGGGAATATTGGGGACCAATTCTCTGCAGCTTCAAGGAGATGGGCATCTCATAACCCATTTCTTTAGATTGATCAGGGGATATTTCGAGAACTCGGCCGTGCTGGAGGGTGTTGGCCTTTTGTCCCTGATAGATATCTTCGACAGCTAAATATATACTGTTTTACCTACCGGCCGCCAGAACCAACATGTCTCTGGTGACACCAGTTTGAAGAGCAATTAGTCTGCTAAACGCGGTCTCCATTGAGATTGCCGTATTTCATATTAGTGAAAGTACGTTCTCTTCTTATGGTACATTAGTGAAAGTACGTGTTCTTGTGCCGACCCTTATGTATGGAAGTGAAGCATGGAACTGGCAAAAGAAGGATGAAAGTAGAATAAATGCAGTAGAAATGAGATCTCTAAGACGAATGTGTGGCAAATCTGTTTATGATAGAGTGACAAATGCAAGTATAAGAAGTGAATGTGGTGCGAATGAAAGTGTTATGAACAAAATAAGGAAAGGGTCATTAAGATGGTTTGGACACATGGAAAGAATGAGTGAAGACAGAATGGTAAAGAAGGTATATGTAAACGGCGTGAACGGAGCTAGAAATAGAGGAAGGCCAAGGAAAACGTGGCACGATCAAATCAATCAAATATTGAATGTCGGTCACGTGAGGAGTCGGAAAAATCGACGTGCATGCATGACAAGATGTATGAATGTAGATGAAGCGAGAGGCGTATGTCAGGACAGAACAGTGTGGCGTTCCATTCTTTCTGCCTACCCCTCCGGGGAGACGGTGTGATGGTAAGTTAGTTAGTTACGTTCTCTTCTTCTTCTTCCTCAGCCTATTCCCGTCCACTCCTGGACAAAGGCCTCTTCCATTCGCTTCCATTCGCTTCCATGTCACTCTGTCCTGTGCAGACTGCATCCAGGTTATTCCGACGTGTCCGTTCAGATCATCCTTCCACCGTAGTTGCGGTCGCCCTGCACTTCTCTTTGCCATCTACGGTCCACAAGTCAGCAGTCTTAGCAAGGATGTAACCCATGTTTCCGAAAGCTGACCAGCTTAGTTCAATTTTTATTTTTAGCTCTGGGGTTTGGTTATCTCGGTCCAATCGAATATTGTGTCCCAGGTATGTATATTCTTGGACATTCTCAATTCTGTTGCCATCCACGTTGATTTCAAGCCTTTCTGTGCCCATCACCTTGGTCTTTGCCAGGTTCATATTCAAACCTACAGATTTGGATACATCGTTTAATTCTCTAAGCATTTCAGCTAGTTCCTCCGGAGTGTTGCTAATACTCTTGACTTTAGAGAGTATCTTGTGTTCCTAATGTGGAACCGTCTTACATGCGTTTCTGGTATTTTATTTTACCTGTACTAAATAGATGCCATAAACATTAATAATGTTTGTAATGTCCGTTTAGATAACAAACTGATTTGATTTGATTTGATTGAATTGTAACAGGTGCGTGGTGAGACGAACTGCGTTGAGTATTGAGTTGAAGACGGCGGTAGAAGACCAAGCGCAGTGGATGATGAGGCACAAGACATTGCTGCAATCTATGGGATTGAAACTGCGAAGTAAAGAAGTCTACAGCGAGTTGAAGAAGAAGCACAAGAGAAGACATAACACCCAGAGTAATATAGTGTTGATAATTGAAAGGTCGCACTATTTTTGACTTTCAAGTAATGCTTTAATGCCGAGCATTCCTACCTTAACGATCCATAAAATTCCCATCGGTTTTAAGTCGTTACAGAAAATTATTAACACTTAATCAAACACGACCTCCGGGGAACTTTACAGCTCTCAATCAAGAGAGGTTATTTTTGAGATCCTCTTGGGAGAACTAAACAAGGGTACGCGCAGACGACGGACCACCACACTCTTCTATCCTGATATATAATTCTTGCTTTTTATTTTTTGCAATCATCATCATCATCACCAGCCGTCTGTCATCCACTGCTGAATGCTGGCCTCTCCCAAAGCACGCCACCGCCCCCTATCCATTGCCGCTCCCATCCATCCAAGTCCAGCAATCCTCTTCAGATCGTCGGTCCAGCGGGCAGGGGGACGTCCAACTCTGCGGAATCCTGTACGCGGTCTCCACTCCAGAACCTGTCTCCCCCATCGGCCGTCGGTCCTCCGAAAGATGTGGCCAGCCCATCGCCACTTCAGCCCGCCCATCCTCAGAGCCACATCAGTCACGTTGATTTGTTGACGAATAAATTCGGTTCTAAATCTGTCCCTCAAGGTTATTCCCAGTATGGCTCTTTCTATGGCGCGTTGGGCGACCTTGAATCTGTAGACTAGACCTTTTGTCAGTGTCCACGTCCACGTCATGATACTGGTTGAAGACTATATATTGGCATTGTGGTATTTTAGATGTGAGAACATGACGTAGTTTTCCAAAGTCCGTCCAACCCAACTGAATTCTTTGGTCGGCTTCTTTCTCGAAATTGTTTCTACCCAATCGAATGATTTGGACAAGATGTGTTTAATTTATAGAGCGCCATTTTAATGAAATAATCATCTCAAGGGCGCTGTAGAAAATGCTCAGTTTTATGAACTAGTTAAAATATAAACATATTTAGTATGAGGGCTGCACCTGACGCAATCGATCAACCCTTCTTATCAGGAAAGGATAATAAAAAGGTGCGTTTTGAGTCTCGATCTAAACTCTGACTGATTCTCACTTGAGGTCTGCTGGAAGATTGTTCCAGGCTGAAGTTTGTTCTAGGACAATGTTTTGGCACAGTCTTACCTGATCGCAATGTAGACTGTCTGGCATTCAGATTCTCGTTAATGAAGAGTTCAGATATATAAGCTGGTGCCATTTCATGCAACGCCTTAAAGACCATCCAGCAGAGCTTTTATTGTATCCTTTCCGTACATTTCAGCCAGTGGAGCTCGTCAAAATGGTGTGTTAAAGGCGGGCCACACTGTTTTAAACAAGCTCTCCACATCGGTCTCCACCGGCGGTTTAAAACTGTGTGACACTTGTTTGAAACCAAAATTCGTTTGACCTTCAACAAACTTTGTAGACGGACGCGCGTTTAAACACGCATTCCACGCGTGGAGAGCTTGTTTACAACAGTGTGTGGACGCTACACCAACCGTGGGCTCCACAGCTCTCCACCAAGTTTGGAGTGGAGAGTTTGTTTCAAACAGTGTGGCACGGCCTTTTTGTGACAACGCTTCGGCACACTTGCTGCGGCATACTCAATACCACACGTGAAGACGGCCGTCGAATAATCCACTTTTTAACCTGATGATACACTTGAGTAAAATAGTTTGATTGTTTTTGCATTGTTTATTTGGATTCGACCGCCGCCAATCGCAAGGTATCCGCGAACGAGGTCGAAATTTATGGCGGCATTGACAAAAATTCTAATAATGGCATTTGTAAACATCTGCGAATCCATTAAACGGGTAATAAAAGTCGCAATAATAACTGCGACCTAGAACTAGCGACGACAATAGAAGATTAGAGATTTACACCGTGCTCTAGGGCGGGATTACAAGACTCATAGCCGCCATCTTATTCGGCTCTTCAAACAATAAAGGATCTTGGTATTAAAAAATATTTTATAAACTTTGTATACAATTAGCGTGAATGGTGAAAATTTGGAGCAAGTAGTTGAGTTCGTGTATTTAGGTAGTATGTTTACAGTGGAGAGGGATATTGAAAGAAGGGTTGGGGCAGGCAACAAAGTGAATGGTGCACTTAAAGTTGTCATCGCAAACAAAAACCTATCCAAAAAAGCTAGAATGGCAGTGCACAATTGTGTTCTTCTACCGACCCTTATGTATGGAAGCGAAGCATGGAACTGGCAAAAGAAGGATGAAAGTAGAATAAATGCAGTAGAAATGAGAACTCTTAGACGAATGTGTGGATACTCTGTGTATGTCGAATGAAAATATGAGAAGTGAATGCGGTGCGAATGATGGTGTCATGAACAAAATAATAAAAGGATCATTAAGATGGTTTGGACATATGGAAAGAATGAATGAAGAAAGAATGGTAAAAAAATTATATGTTAATGATGTAAATGGAACCAGGAATAGAGGAAGACCGAGGAAAACGTGGCACGATCAAATAAATCAAATATTGAATGTCGGCCATGTGAGGAGTCACGATGACACGATGTATGAATGTTGAGGAATCGAGAGAAATATGTCAGGAAAGAAAAGTGTGGCAGTTCATTCTTTCTGCCTACCCCTTCGGGGAGACGGCGTGATGGTAAGTTAGTTAGTTAGTTGTATACAACACGAGTATTTACCTGGCAAAGACGAAGGTGATTTTATTCTTCCATCTTCTTCTTCTTCAGCCTATTCCCGTCCACTCCTGGACAAAGGCCTCCTCCATTCGCTTCCATGTCACTCTGTCCTGTGCAGACTGCATCCAGGTTATTCCGACGTGTCTGTTCAGATCATCCTTCCACTGTAGTTGCGGTCGCCCTGCATTTATCTTCACCGTCCACGGTCTCCAAGTCAGCAGACTTCTTGTCCATTTTTCATCTGAGCTTCTGGCTACGTGTCCTGCCCATTGCCATTTTAGAGTGGCTACCCGGTGGATGATGTCAGTGACCTTTGTTTTTTCTCTAACCGTATCGTTTCTGACTATATCTCTTAGGCTTATTCCTTATGGCTCTTTGAGTCACTTGTAGTTTCTCGGCAGTTATTTTATGAAATTTAATTTTAAAGATTTTATTAAATTAAATTTATTATTATGGTA
This sequence comes from Lepidostoma basale, assembly GCA_022606425.2. Lineage (NCBI taxonomy): Eukaryota > Metazoa > Arthropoda > Insecta > Trichoptera > Lepidostomatidae > Lepidostoma > Lepidostoma basale. The sequence continues at coordinate 91,237 of JAHDVF020000241.1, forward strand.
TTTTAAATTGGTTTTCCAGTAAAACTCCTTGTGTCTTTTGGTAGGTCATTTTAAAGTTTCAGTCCATTGTTCAATATCCTTGATTGTCCTGTCTTTGTTTGTGCATTCGGTAAGTGATATCTGTCACAGTTCCTGGTCCAGTGTCTGTGAACGAGTTTTTGATTAATTTGTAGCTGCTGTATGTTGGCTCTTCCATGATCACTCTATGTACAATTTTCAAGGCTTCGAATTTGGTCATGCCTGATATGTCCATTTGTTTTGTTTGTCTGTATACTTGTATGGTTGGGATAAGAAAGTTAATTTTATTAGAGGAAGGCCACGGAAAGGCTTCGAATCAGCGTTGATGGTAGCAGAATCGAGAATGTCCAGTAATATGCATATCTGCGACCAAATATTCGATTGGGCCGAGAAAACCAAACCGCAGAGCTTAAAAGAAGAATTGGACTAAGCTGCCAAGCTTTCGGTTAAAAACCGGAAAATATCGATCAACCTGAAAAGAAAAGCCTATGTAGCGTGTGTGCTGCCAGTTGCTTCTTATGGCTTCGAAACTATAACATTGTCCAAACAAAGTGCCGAGAAACTACGAGTGACCCAAAGGGCCATGGATAGAGCCATGTTAGGAATAAGCCTAAGAGACAGAGTCAGAAACGATACGGTGAGAGAGAAAACAAAGGTCACTGACATCATCCACCGGGTGGCGACTCTAAAATGGCAATGGGCAGGTCACGTATCCAGAAGCTTGGACGAAAAATGGACAAGAAGACTGCTGACTTGGAGACCGTGGATGACAAAGAAAAGTGTAGGGGGACTGCGACTACGATGGAAAGATGACCTAACAGATATGTTGGAATAACCTGGATGCAGTCCGTGCAAGACAAAGTGACGTGGAAGGCTGAAGAAGAAGAAGAAAAGGATACAACACTAACTTTAATAAATAAATAAATAAAATAAAAATCAAACTTGTTTTGGACAAGCGCTACATCAGTGTTATACATATTTAAACAAAAATTTTACGAATGTGGTCAGTTTTGACAGTTATTAAAATGATTTTTTTTCGAACGTTTATGCATTTGTTATATATAACAAATATTTTGAATAAATCTGAAATAATATTTAAATAATGATAACATTATTTCATTTAAGATAATGGCGTTAAAATTTTACATGGTAATCATGGAAATATAACATTTGAAATTAAAAATCCAAGTCAAATAATTGATTAATTTCCTTCGTTGCAAGATTAATACCTGGACCACAATAAGAACTTTTAATTGTTCTGGATGACTATCTTCGACAGACTGTTTTATCTCCCAACATGGTTGGGAAGACCAAAGACAGACATGATAAGACTAAAATGTGAAATAAAACTCAATTTATGAAGAATGATTTACATATTTTTTCAAATATACAATAAACTTCAACCAAGCTTTCAATAACCAATGTTAATATATCGTAGCAACTTGAGTATTGCTTGCTTTTTGGATAGCGTTTCATAATTTAACCCTAAGACGTACTGGCATTCTGATTCTATGAAATAAAACAATTCCCAGCTGTTCCTCATTAATCATATATGTTGAGGTGTAAACAGAAGGTAAGAAGATTCTTGAAGAAGCAAACTAAATACTTCAAGAACAAATATTTGTGAATGTATACTTATACCTGTATACAAATCCTGGATTTACACCAAAGGGTGGTTAATTCAAATTTTAATTGTATCTCAATAGAGACGAAGACGTAAACTGGAAACTGAACAATGGATTTCAAGGTGTTTACCTTTGGTGTAAATCCAGGATTTGTATACAGGTATAAGTATACATTCACAAATATTTGTTCCAAAAATTCTTCTGGTCAAATTCTTTGGCATATAGAATGGAATAATACTCCTAGCGGCTTCTAACAATATGTTAGGCGACAGCCTTCGCATTGTGTTAATAAGGTAGTTTGCTAAATGCCGAAAATCATTCTCCATAGATGGCGTTAGTGGGTCGGTTGTATAGGTTAATTCTTGAAAAAAAAAAAAAAAAATCACAAGTGCAACCAAATCTACATAGATGGCTGACTCAAACTGACACGTGAAGATAAATATGTATTTTGAAGTATATATACATCTTCCAAAAATTTGTCATGCATGATCACAATAACAAAGGTGGAATAGGGAATGTTGTAATTACATAAAGCGTGCGCTTAACCTGTAAACACCTTGATCATCCATGTTCAGTTTCCAGTTTACGTCTTCGTCTCTATTGAGATACAATTAAAATTTAAATACTTGAAGTTGTTTTAAGGAAAAGACGTAGATGATTAACTATCAAACTCTTCGTTCTTTAGATACACCTTATCATCATAATCGGCTATCCCTTGTGTTCTAGGAAGACTGTCCTTCACTATTGGGTGTGGGTCTGCATGTGACTGAAGAGCCTAATCCTAGACCCACATATTCTGGGGCATCTGGGGCAGGGAAAGGCGTTGGTAGAGGAGCCACCACCGTCTCCCGATGGTCTCTCCTTTCTCCACCTCCTCTCTACGGCTAGTTATCGGCGAGCAGCGATTTACTACGAGTGATCCAAAGAGCCATGGAAAGAGCCATGTTAGGAATAAGGCTAAGAGACAGAGTCAGAAACGATACGGTGAGAGAAAAAACAAAGGTCACTGACATCATCCACCGGGTGGCGACTCTAAAATGGCAATGGGCAGGTCACGTAGATGCTCAGATGCAAAGTGGACAAGAAGACTGCTGACTAAAAGACCGTGGACGGTAAAGAGAAGTGCAGGGCGACCGCAACTACGGTGGAAGGATGATCTGAACTGACACGTAGGAATAACCTGGATGCAGTCTGCACAGGACAGAGTGTCATGGAAGAGAATGGAGGAGGCCTTTGTCCAGGAGTGGATGGGAATAGGCTGAGGAAGAAAAATAAGAAGAGAATTAATATGAATGAAAACGTCTGTCATATAGGAGTTTTCCTTCATATTAATTATACATAATGGAGTTTTACCAAATTAAAAGTGCAACCATAAAAAACGGTTCATGGTTAGTTAGTTAGATAATTCAGGATGGCCTTCCAGGGCCAGATCAGTGTATTTTAGCTACCTCACGCACCGCACGAAAGACATAACCATTCGCTCTGATTTATACGTAAAAGAGTTGCAAATTGAGAATATTTTTAGACTTGAATGCCAAACAAAACGCACTTTGTCTTTCACCGTGCCGAGCACTCTTCGTGTTTGTTTCCAGACAGCTATTTACGTCGGAGATACGCAAATGTTTTGATTACATTAGCTAATTAGCGCAATATGGCACATACAATCTTTTTTTAAACTATTTGAAAGTTAAGGCATTAACACTGTGGAATTCCATAGTAATCTACTTAACTATAACTAACCATCACGCCAATTCCCCGGAGGGGTAGGCAGAGAGCATGGATCGCCACAATGGTCTGTCCTGGCATACCTCTCGGGTTCCTCTACATTCATACATCGTACCATGCACGCACGTCGATTATTCCGACTTCGAATGTGGCCGCCTTTTAGTAATTGATTAATTTGGTCATGCCATGTTTTCCTCGGTCGTCCTCGGCTTCTTTTTCCACTCACGCTGCTTGTGTACAACTTTTTAACCATTCTACTCTCATCCATTCGTTCCATATGTCCAAGCCATCTCAGGGATCCTTTTTTAATTTTATTCATGATGCAGTCATCTTCCTTACATTTTTTTCTTATTTCATCGTTCGGTATTCTATCATACAACGTTTTCCCGCACATTCTTCTTAGTGATCTCATTTCTACGGCGTTTATCCTGCTTTCATCCTTCTTTTGCCAGCTCCAAGCTTCACTTCCATACATGAGGGTTAGCACAAGAACTCCATTGTGTACTGCCATCTTTGCTTCTGTGGATATATTTTTCTATCTGCAGTAATGACTTTGAGTGCGCCATTTATTTTATTTCCAGCACCAACCCTTCTATCGATGTCTTTCTCCATTTTTCCGTCTCTTGTAAACATGCTTCCCAGATACGTAAATTCGGTAACTTGCCCCAATTTCTCGCCCATCGCACTTATATCACAAATCGTCATACATTCTTCTTTCTCGAAAACCATCACTTTAGATTTAGACACATTCATCACCAGGTCACTCTTTTTGCATGCCTCATACATCCTTGACACTAACACTAAGACTTCAAAATTAAAAATTCAGTTAGGCTATTTGTTATAATCAATACAAAATAAATGTATTATTAATTTTTAACGAATACAAAATAATAAAAATAATAAATAATTAAATTATATACAAATACAAAATAAATGTGTCATTATTATTTAATGTTATTTATTATTTTACTGTTAAAATATAATTGTTAGTACCTACTTATAACAAATAGCCCAACTTAATTTAGAATTTTTGTATGGAATTTTAAATGCGTTTTTTATTAGTCTTTTTTTTGTTTAGTTTTTGTTATATTTTTACACCTGAAGATGGAGGTATCCTCCGAAACATGTCGTGTATTTTATATTTTTATTTATTAAAAAGTGGTTTAAACAATGTTTTTTTAATTCCCAAAGTAAATATTATTTAAACCAAGAATACTAACTAACGAACTAACCGGAATGCTGTTTCTCCGAAGGGGTAGCTAGAAATGGTAGCTGTTGGTGGAACGAGTCTAGAATTTTGCGCTTTCTTCACCTCAGGGAGTGCGGTAGGAGATTTTTACCCGGCGTTACCTAGGAGATTTTCCACGAGGACGAGTCTCATTAGGGATTCTCTATTTCAGAGAAAAAAATTATGTCATCAGCAAATAATAGAAAATTTGAAAACTTTATTTCGTTAGAAATATCATTAATGAATATCGTGAAAAGCCCGCTGTTGCCTGCCTCGCCTTGCTGTTCTTGTGCCGACCCTTATGTATGGAAGTGAAGCATGGAACTGGCAAAAGAAGTATGAAAGTAGAATAAATGCAGTAGAAATGAGATCTCTAAGACGAATGGGTGGCAAATCTGTATATGATAGAGTGACAAATGCAAGTATAAGAAGTGAATGTGGTGCGATTGAAAGTGTTATGAATAAAATAAGGAAAGGGTCATTAAGATGGTTTGGACACATGGAAAGAATGAGTGAAGACAGAATGGTAAAGAAGGTATATGTAAACGGCGTGAACGGAGCTAGAAATAGAGGAAGGCCGAGGAAAACGTGGCACGATCAAATCAATCAAATATTGAATATCAGTCACGTGAGGAGTCGGAAAAACCGACGTGCGTGCATGACAAGATGTATGAATGTAGAGGAAGCGAGAGAAGTATGTCAGGACAGAACAGTGTGGCGTTCCATTATTTCTGCCTACCCCTCCGTGGAGACGGCGTGATGGTAAGTTAGTTAGTTAGTGAAAAGCAATGGTTCTAAATTGGACCCTTGTGGCACCCCTGATGAGGTGTGAAAGGCTGAAGACTGAAATAGTCCATATGACACATATTGTTTTCGAGATGTTAGATAGCTAGAGAAAAGCTTGAGCAGATTGTCACTAAAGCCAATCCTTTGAAGCTTTCGAAGCAAAAGTTGGTGGTCCACCTTATCAAACGTTATTGTACAACCCTTATCAATCAGCCCCTTGTTGTTGTTCTTCTTCTTCTTGTTATAGACCTATGTGGTCCAGAGTGTTGCTCCTCATGTGAGGTACACTCCCAGCTGTCCTTCCATCTTTTAGGAGGTCTTCCACGAGGACGAGTCCCTTGAGACTAATTATGCAATGCAATATAGGATGAGAATCTATAAAGCATGCGTAAAACCAATAATAACATATGGCGTCGAAGCAAGGGCAGACACAGTAAGGACAAAACAAGTTTTGAAGACTTCCTAAATGAAGACACTTAAGACGATAACAGGCAAGACACTATGAGATCGTATGAGAGACACCAGAATAAGAGAGATATGTGAGGTTGAGGATATTATAAGATGGAGCAGACAGCGAAAAAGAGACTGGTACGGTCGTGTTCAAAGAATGGACACCACCAGACTCACCTATATTGCATTGCATAATCAGCCTCATCTCCCATTGTTATTGCTGTCTTAAAATGTAAGTCCCGGATGGACCGGGGACAGGCCTAGGGAGTGTACAAGCGAGGCTGACAAATGGGCGCCGCTACGCCCTATAACAGCCTTGGGTACGTGGCGGGAACTAATATGTTCCTTTAAAAAAAAAATTATCAATGGAAATGAAGTTGAACTTTAACTAACTAACTAACCATAACGCTGTTTCTCCGAAGGGATAGGCAGAGGATGGACCACCACACTCTTATCTCACTCATCTTCTACATTCACACATCGTGACATGCACGCTCGTCGATTGTTCCTACTTCGAACATGGCCGCCTTTCAGAAATTGATTGATTTGGTCATACCATGTCTTCCTTGGCCTTCTTCGACTTATTTTTCCATTCTTCCCTCATCCACTCGTTTCATATGTCCAAACCATGTTTTTTTTTTTTTAAAGGAACATAGAAGTTCCCGCCACATACCCAAGGCTGTTATAGGGCGTAGCGGCGCCCTTTTATCAGCCTCGCTCGTACACTCCCTGGGCCTGTCGTCGGTCCATCCGGGACTTACATTTAAATACGTGAACAACAAGAGGGTGCCAGACCACATTTAATCTACTCAATCTTACTTCTATGCTCCGCTGTACTTTATTGAATAAATAAACGTAATATATAATACATGAACATTTTAGGAACATTATATAAAAGATAAAAATAATGATACAGCACAGGAATATACAACGGGAAGAACAGGAGAGGCAGAGGAGACAAATGCGGGATGGGAAAAAAAAATGTGGAGTTCAGTTTTTGGCATGTAGGACAAAGGACGAGGTTAAGGAGGCATTTCATAATATTAAATAAATAAATAAAACCACTGCACAAATTATTATTATGTCAAACTGATCACTTCTGCATATCTAATATTGTACATATCCATAGTAGAAACCAAAGTTTTTATTATCTTGAAATATGCAGACGCGATTGGTCATCATCTCAGCCTCCCACGCGGCCCGCTTGATTCACTGGTAACTCGAGAGGACCGCGATAGCGTGGAGTGGGCAGGCGTGCGATAGGTAGCTGCAGATTACATTCTTGGAGGCGTTTTAATTGAAACACATTGGAGATTGATAAACGTTTAACGCGCATACAGGATGATCGGAAACATGTGTATTTATTAATTATTTTATAAACAGAGTGGCAACCGAGAATCAGACACAGAAATCCTGGCAGACCACAATCAAATCAAATCAGTTTATTTTATCAATAGACATTACATAATTAATTTTTAAGGCTATTGACTAACTAACTAACTAACCATAACGCCATTTCTCCGAAGGGGTAGGCAGAGAGGATGGATCGTCACATTGTTTTATTCTGACATAACTCTAGCGCCTCTTCTACATTCACACATCGAGACATGCACGCTCGTCGATTGTTCCTACTTCGAACATGGCCACCTTTCAGTAATTGATTAATTTGGTCATGCCATGTTTTCCTCGGCCTTTCTCGACTTCTTTTTCCATTCACACTACTTGTATACCTATATCTTTTTAACCATTCTTCCCTCATCCATTGGTTCCATATGTCCAAACCATCTTAGTGACCCTTTCTTGATTTTATTTATCACGCATTCATCCGCCTTACATTCCTTTCTTACTTCATCATTAGATATTCTATCATACATTGTTGGCATCTATTGAGAACAGATAAAATAATATATTGTGTATAGTAGGTATACTCCCAGAAACGCATGAGAGGTGGTTCGACATTAGGAAGACAAGATACTCTCCAGAATTAAGAGTATTTGCCTCTCGGGAAGTTGTCTCACAGTTATCCTTCCACATTTTAGGGTAGCCAACGGTAGCCAACATTTGACGGTAGCCAACAGGAATCTGATGCATCACAACGTGTGGGATTCTGGAGGGATTCACCCTCTGGACGTGCGCATGCCAATGTCTTCTGCGTTGTCTGCTCACCTTAAAGATTATGCGGATAGCCGTGTTCCTCAACCTATTTTGAAGAGTCTTTCTTGCTATTGTCCTCAGCGTCCGCATCTCTGTCACCCGCACCTTAGCCTTCGTTCTTGTGGTATCCGTTCAGGTCCCAATACTATAGTCAATATAGGATTCACGCAGGTTTTGTATCTTTTGACCTCACTAACACTTTACATTAGTAAGTTATATGTTATCTGCAATAATGAACAATTGGTGATCAGCCTGTATCTTCGAGTTTTCATAAGAATGAAATGGAAACACTTGAAATAATCATTAGTTTAAAATAGAATTTGTACACTATTTATAACTGTGTCGGCAGTACAATGTATAAGGGTGCCATTTTATTATTTATAAAAATGTCCCGACAAAAAAACGGGCATACTGAGAAACCATCTTAATTTGGTTTATAGGGCAGAACGCTCGGCTCCTGATCCAAGGTACTTGTGTTCGAGTCTGGACACGATCCGATTCCTTTATCATAATAATAGGCTATTTACTTCTTACTTTTACTAATATGAAAGACGTCGATCTCCGAGGAGACCGCGTTCAGCAGACTAATTGCTCTTTCCACCGTTGTCACCAGAGGCAGATTGGTTCTGGTGGCCGGTAGGTAAAACAATCTGTGCTGTCGCTGTCGGAGAAATCTATCAGGGACAAAAAGACCAACACCCTCTTGCACGGCTGAGTTCTCGAAATATCCCCTGATTAATTCAAAGAAATGGGTAATGAGATGCCCATCTTGACTCCTACTCTGGCACTCCGGTGTGGCCACCCTAAGAGTTTTGAGAGATCCCAGTGTGGTTAGTGTTCCATACAACGCATTGGTTCGGAGCAGACTCGAAAGTGGTTCTGTGATATGGAGTCCTCACGAGGCGAGATATTCCGTTATGCTGGAGAGGGTTCAAAAAGAAATTCTGAGGTATCCCCACTTCTTCTTTATCTGCTTTGGCCACCTCTATATTGCTGGATGTAGGCCTCATTTAATGTTCTGATTTTTTCTCTATCCTGGTCCGACACTTATCCATCTTCTTCAACCGACTGGAATTAGGTCGTCAGCCCATCTTTTTTGGGTCGCCCAGTGCTCCTTTTTTCCTCCCACGGTCTCCACGTCAAGACTCTACGTGCCCATTGCTCTGTTCCCTGTCTGGTGACATGTCCTGCCGGTTTCCACTTCAGTTTGGCATCATTTTCCATTGGATCAATAACGGTGGTATACTCGTATAAATCAAACGCATTGATTATTATTTTAGTAAGGTGTTGTAGGAATATTTCGCCATAGATATTGAAAAAGACGATGCATCATAATATCCAGAAGAGACCTTGTTCTGAATACAAAGAACAGACATATATTTTTAGAATAAACCGTTAATTCGCTGTGATTGGTTGATTCAAAATTCAATAAATAAGATTCTATAGTAATTAAAATAGAATAGCGCAATATGACTATTATGGTTTGAATTCGTATAACTAACCATGACGTCTTTTCCGCGAAGAGGTAGTCAGAGAGGGACCGCCAATCTGTTTTTATTTGGACGTTTTCAGTGCTTGATAAATTTGGAAATTTTCAGTGCTTGAAAAAATTTGGTAATTTTTAGTGCTTGATACGAGTATATTAGATTATTTTCAGTGAATGATAAATTTGGTAATTTTCAGTGCTTGATACGAGTATACTAGATCTTTTTCAGTGAATGATAAATTTGGTAATTTTCAGTGCTTGATACGAGTATATTAGGTCATTTTCAGTGAATGATAAATTTGGTAATTTTCAGTGCTTGATACGAGTATATTAGGTCATTTTCAGTGAATGATAAATTTGGTAATTTTCAGTGCTTGATACGAGTATATTAGGTCATTTTCAGTGAATGATAAATTCGGTAATTTTCAGTGCTTGATACGAGTATACTAGATCTTTTTCAGTGAATGATAAATTTGGTAATTTTCAGTGCTTGATACGAGTATATTAGGTCATTTTCAGTGAATGATAAATTTGGTAATTTTCAGTGCTTGATACGAGTATATTAGGTCATTTTCAGTGAATGATAAATTTGGTAATTTTCAGTGCTTGAAGAATTTGGTAATTATCAGTGCTTGATATATTTGGTCATTTTCAGAACTTGATACGAGTATATTAGTTCATTTTCAGTGACTGATAAATTTGATAAATTTCAGTGCTTGTAGAATTTGGTAATTATCAGTGCTTGATATAATTGGTCATTTTCAGTGCTTGATAAATTTTTATCATTTTCAGTGCTCGGTAAATTTTTATCATTTTCAGTGCTTGATAAATTTTTATCATTTTCAGTGCAATAAATTTAGCGCTTTCTTATTTTCTCAATCGATGACTCTTAGGGGATACTATAACACTGCAGATTCATACCCTTCCCTTGTTAGATGTGAAAATGCAATGAATCAAAGTACATTACAGTTAGTAAGATTTAAATATTAATGTGAAAAAATCAGCAGGCGCGTTTGGTGGTCGAATAGTTGAAGTGTTTTGAATTCCACAGACGCTAAAATACACAATTATAATCACAGCTAGGGAAGCGTGTTTCTCGTCAGAGAACTACTTGAGACAGAACATTCTTCATGAAATTTGACACGGCGCTATACGGGTTTGATCAGAAAATAAACGTGAAATAACCTCATTCTAAAATGCAAAATAAGTGGATTTTTTGACAGTGACAACTCTATAGCTACTCTAAAATGGCAATGGGTTCACGTAGTCAGAAGTTCATACGAAAAATTTACTTTTTGTCCATTGCTGACTATGGACCAATGCTGTCTCGAAATCTATGTTTACCAGGCCGCAATGCTGATTTATAAAAGTAAGGCCGATCGATCTGACAGCTGTCTCATGTCAAACAATTTAGGTAAAAATATCACAATTTATTCGAAACAATTAATAAAAATGAAATTTTTTTAACAAAAACTAACTGACTAACTGTCCATAAAAAGTAGAAAGAATGGACTGCCACACTTTTCTTTCTGACATATCTCTCTTGATTCCTCAACATTCATACATCGTGTCATGCACGCGCGTCGATTTCTCTGACTCCTCTTGTGGCCGACATTCAATATTTGATTTATTTGATCGTGCCACGTTTTCCTCGGTCTTCCTCTATTTCTGGTTCCATTTACATCGTTAACATATAATTTTTTTACCATTCTTTCTTCATTCATTATTTCCATATGTCCAAACCATCTTAATGATCCTTTTATTATTTTGTTCATAACACCATCATTCGCACCGCATTCACTTCTTATATTTTCATTCGACACTCTATCATACACAGAGTATCCACACACTGTCCACTAAGAGATCCCATTTCTACTGCATTTATTATACTTTCATCATTCTTTTGCCAGTTCCATGCTTCGCTTCCATGCATAAGGGTCGGTACAAGAACACCATTGTGCACTAAATAAATAAAATAAAACGTTGGTAGGTTTCCAGAAAATCAGTGAAATAAATTAATCAACCTCGTCGTATAGTCCGTCCACTACAGGGAGATCGTTTACAATAGTATGAATGACGGTGTGCTTACAAAAAATTTAGACACTATTTTTTTTTATGATTGCAAAACCAAAAAATATTTCAATCATGTATTCAAACATTGAAATAAATAAAGATGATATTTTTTATTACCAATGCTATCGGCTTAATTGTAATGATTATAAAAATTAAGGTCATTAAAATTATAATTTGTTTATTGATTTTCTTTGGAAAAGCAACTAAGGGTGAGAAGAGTAAGGGTTAATATTGATATTTATTTCCTTTATTGGTTTCACTTACAATATTTGATCCTTGCAGGTGTTTATCTCTAGGATATTATTACTATAACATTTTGAATGTATACAAATTCTTGTTGACAAATACTGGATTTTATCCATTGCGGATAATTTTTTTATTTTTATTAGGATTAATTGTATCTCAATAGAGACGAAGATGTAAAGTTATAATCACCCAATCTTAATAGATGACGCTAGTGTAGAGTGAACTAAAAAATGTGAAGATAGGTGCAGCATTCTAGCATATGTACATCTTCCAAAAATTTGTCAGACGTAGTGGTCGTAAGAAGGGTGGAATGGGGAATGTTGTTAAACATGAAGCGATCGCCCAACACAACCAATCATAAGGACAGGTCATAAGTCCTGTAAGCGCCTCAGCCACCATATTATGTTTCCAAAAAACAATTTACATCTTCGTCTCTATTGAGATACAATTAATCCTATTGAAAAAAATATTATTACTGTTATTATAAAATTTCTTCCTATATTATGTATTTAAACTGACCCGAAAGTGGCTTTTCGACATGGTAAATTTGCGGCTAATCAATAATAAAAATAACATTAAAAAAAAACTCCTGCAAAGCGAGTATTTTTCGAATCACCGAGTATATGAGCCGCCAAATGCGTACGCTCAGCCTCGCGTCTAGGAACACACTGACGTTTGACGTACCTAACCGAACGGAACCAATCAGATTCCAAGAAAGACCACCATACTAACACAAAAGTAATAGCTCTTCGGTTTGTGAATCAACTATAAATGTGAATCAACGTCTTTCTTTCTTATCTTAATGTCGTCTGCATTCCAGTAATATTATGAATCACTGAAATATTAGCATCAAGCAAATACCATTATTGATGATCGCCCTTATGACTTCCTAATTACATTTTTGCACAATATAAAAGCCCATACAGCACAAAGACTTTCCACCGTATCGCAGAACAGGCACACAACAAAAACACCGCACCCGAACAGACAAATCCACACATCAGAAATCTCGGCTCGTACGGACTCGATAAATCACAACTCCCCATATAAATACAAATACAGACTCCCCAGGCACTACTTCATGTTTTCAGGACCCTGACGCAGTTCCATCCAGCATTACCGTGGTCATCATAAGTGGTGACCACGAAGAGATAAGTCATGACAAATACAATAAACAAAATAGTTCATCAGTAGAATGTTTAGCGGGGTTTTTTTGCTTGAAATTTTTACCCATTTGAAATCAAATAATGTAATAATTCTTAAGTAACGTAAAATAAAACAATAATTGTTCACAAAGGCAATATAGATTATCTTTTTTCTGAAATGCCTAATATTGCAACATATAAGCGGAAATGTAACTAATAATCAAAAGTAACGTAGACTCCATAAAAAAAAAAAAGAAATACAGATACGATTGCGACGCCTAATTTACTGTAACTCTTTACCAAACAAAGTTTTCATTTTTAAAATTTACTCGTGTTGGAAGTTATCCCATAATAAATATCCTCACCAGAAGAAAAAACATAAAAGCATGACTAAACTTAACCAATTGTAAGAATACTTACTTACTTACTTCCTATGGCCATACAGATCTTGAAAAGTTTTAGCCTCCTTGATGATTTTTCGCCAAGCTCCTCGATACTGCACCTTTTGCTCCCAGCAGTCCGATTCGCCCAACCTAGCCAGGTCAGCCAGAACATTGTCCATTAGGCGCTGTCTAGGCCTTCTTAGAGGTCTTACTCCAGTCGGTCTAGACGCGTACATGGTCTTGATTGCTCTGGTTTCTTCGGCTCGGCATACGTGCCCAATCCATGCTAGGCGACCGGCTCTCACGGTGCTCGTTATAAGGGGTCATCGTACGGATCTCTTGGTTGGTCCTATGCCTCCAAGTTCCCGCTGCAACACCGGGTCTGGATCCCAAGTAAGTTAATAATAATTTTAAGTATTATATTCTCAAACAAGTAGATTCTTTGTTGTTCTTTTAGAGTCATTGTCCATGACTCAGAACCATATGTCACCACTGGCTTGATGATGGTGTTATAAATACGCAGCTTGATGTTTCTGGATAGAAGCTTGGACTTGAGGAACGTTCGCATTAATTGTAAGAATACCCCAATTAAATATACCTTACCTTGCGCACATTATGCAAGACAAATAATTGATCCAAAAATCTAAACTCGCCTAACCTAACCTAACCTAACCATAGAATCAACAATTGCGGCCTAAAATAGCTACATATGTAGGTTGTTTTAAAATCTGGTTACGAGGTGAGGTCCAAAAGCTTTCAATCGAATATATCAAATGATAATAAATAATAAATTTTCACCCTTCTTTGTGTTGTAGATGCTTTATTTCTCTTTTTCTTTTTTATGTACTTTTATATAGAACTAACTAACTAACTTACCATCACGCCGTCTCCCCGGAGGGGTAGGCAGAAAGAATGGAACGCCACACTGTTCTGTCCTGACATACGTCTCTCGCTTCCTCTACATTCATACATCTTGTCATGCACGCACGTCGATTTTCCGACTCCTCACGTGACCGACATTCAATATTTGATTGATTTGATCGTGCCACGTTTTCCTCGGCCTTCCTCTATTTCTAGCTCCGTTCACGCCGTTTACATATACCTTCTTTACCATTCTGTCTTCACTCATTCTATCCATGTGTCCAAACCATCTTAATGACCCTTTCCTTATTTTGTTCATAACACTTTCATTCGCACACATTCACTTCTTATACTTGCATTTGTCACTCTATCATATACAGATTTGCCACACATTCGTCTTAGAGATCTCATTTCTACTGCATTTATTCTACTTTCATCCTTCTTTTGCCAGTTCCATGCTTCACTTCCATACATAAGGGTTGGCACAAGAACACCATTGTGCACTGCCATCTTAGTTTTTTTGGATAGGCTTTTGTTTGCGATGACAACTTTAAGTGCACCATTTATTCTGTTGCCTGCCCCAACCCTTCTTTCAATATCCTTCTCCACCCTCCCATCCTTTGTAAACATACTTCCTAAATAAACAAATTCATCCACTTGTTCAGATTTTCACCGTTTACACTAATGTTGCAGACTGTCATGCTTCCTTCTTTTTCGAAAATCATTACCTTAGACTTATTCACATTCATCATCAAATCGTATCGCTTGCATACTTCATACATACTAGACACCAGGGCTTGCAGTTCGTGCTCGTTGTCTGCAAGTAGCACAGCGTCGTCCGCATACAACGAACAGCTTACTGAAACATCTTACATTTTTGCACCTGCTTCCAACCCTTTCAGCTCTTTCATACACTTGTCCATATATAGATTAAACAACCATGGAGACATTACACCCCCCCGTTTGACACCTTTATTGATATCAAACCAGGCTGTAAGATCCCCATTTACTCTGACACTAGCAGTGCTTTCTGTGTACAGCGATGTAATTGCCGTGATCAGTTTTGTGTTTATTCCATATTCCGACAATATTTCCCAGTTTACCTCTATCTACGCGATCATATGCTTTTTGCAAATCGACAAACGCACAGAAGAGTTTACGGTTTTTGGCCATAAACTTCTCTGTCACTGTACGAAGTGCAAAAATTTGATTCATTTATATAGAACACTTACATTAAATAAATTAAATTAACATAGACATGTTTTGGACAATCAATCCTTCTTCAGTGATACATATTATAAAGATACATAACATCTGTCAGATCATGTAAACAATTTTATAATATTTTTAATATATGTATCTTTATAATATGTATCACTGAGGAAGGACTGGTTGTCCGAAACATGTCTATGTAATTTTAATTTTTTAAATGTAAGTGTTGTATATACAAAGTATATAAATAAAGAAAACAATAATTTTTCAAAACTGTTAAATTAAATAACTTTGTTTTTGTATCATAATTGTATTTTATTTTATCAAAGAAATTATTCAAATTAACATAGGAACAAATACACATAAAGATTCGAAAAATCACGAAAAATTGACATTTGATATATTATTGTAACACCTGATGATGTCAACATTGGTTGATGAAACACCTGTCGCGTAAAATAAAATACAATTGTGATACAAAAACAAAGTTATTTAATTTAACAGTTTTAAAATGATCATAGTGTTTCGGCCAAAACAATGGACTATTTAATAAATTTTCAATTGAAAAAATATATAATTTTAACAATGACTCATTTATTCTATAAAGTATGAAAGTAAGGAAACATGACAGTCTGCAACATTAGTGTAAACGGTGAAAATCTGGAACAAATGGATGGATTTGTTTATTTAGGAAGTATGTTTACAGTGGAGAGGGATATTGAAAGAAGGGTTGGGGCAGGCAACAGAGTGTATGGTGCACTTAAAGTTTTCACCGCAAATAAAAGCTTATCCAAAAAAGCTAAGATGGTATTGCATAATGGTGTTCTTGTGCCTACACTTATGAATGGAAGTGAAGCATGGAACTAGTAAAATAAGTATGAAAGTAGAATAAATGCAGTAGAAATGAGATCTCCACGACGAATGTGTGGTAAATCTGTATATGATAGTATCAAATGCAAGTGTAAGAAGTGAATGAAAGTGTTATGGACAAAATAATGAAAGGGTCGTTAAGATGGTTTGGAGTGAAAAATGAGTGAAGACAGAATGGTGAAGAAGGAAGGCCGAGGAAAACGTGGCACGATCAAATCAATCAAATATTAAATGTCGGTCGGTGAAGAGTGTTATATCCTGGTATAATTCTCGTGCTTCTTTTACATTCACACATCGTGACATGCACGCTCGTCGATTGTTCCTACTTCTAACATGGCCGTCTTTCAGTAATTGATTAATTTGGTCATGCTTTCCTTGGTCTTCCACGGCTTCTCTTTCCACTCACACTGCTTGTATACAACATTTTAACCATTCTTCTATCGTCCATTCGTTCCATATGTCCAAACTATATGAGGGATCCTATTTTTAATTTTACTTATGATGTAATCATCTGCCTTATATTTCTTCCTTATTTCGTCGTTCGGTATTCCATCATATATTTATCTTACTTTCATCCTTTTTTTGCCAGCTCCAAGCTTCACTTCAATACATAAGGGTTGGGACTAGAACTTCATTGTGTACTGCCATTGAAATATTTATAATTGCAGATTGATTGATGATATTGAAAGCGCTATTATTTTGTTCTCAGCAGCGACCCTTCATTCGATATCTTTCTATATTTTTCCATTTCTTATAAACATGCTTCCCAGATATATAAATTCAGTAACTTGCTCCAGGGTTTTAACGTTCGCGTTTATTTAGATCAGTAGTAAAATCCCTCATGTTCCCAACGAACGTATCGAAGCAAGGACAGACACAGTAAGGACCAAACAAGTTTTGAGGACTTTCGAGATGAAGACACTGAGGACGATAGCAGGCAAGACACTATGAGATCGCGCGAGAGACACCAGAATAAGAGAGATATGTGAGGTTGAGGATATGATAAGATGGAGCAGACAGCGAAAAGGGGACTGGTACGGTCATGTTCAAAGAATGGACACCACCAGACTCCCCTATATTGCATTGCATAATCAGCCTCATGGGACTCGTCCTCGTGGAAGACCTCCTTAAAGATGGAAGGACAGCTGGGAGTCTACCTCACAGGAGGAGCAACACTCTGGAGAACAGATCACATAGGTCTACAACAAGGAAGAATAATAAAAATATAAAGATATCCAAAGCCATCGCAATATGAAATAATGGAAATATGATTAAAAAAATCTAAATCCTTTCATTTTTTAAGCTTAAACGTGATGAAGTAAAGTTGAACACCAGAATAAGAGAGATATGTGAGGTTGAGGATATTATAAGTTGGAGCAGACAGCGAAAAAAGGACATGTTCAAAGAATGTACAGACGTAAGAGGAATAGCCATTAGAGCTGAACCTATGTAAGCCAGAAGATCCAAGTCCCTAGAGATCTTTATTATTTGGGACCGTAAGCTTGTAGACACTCTATCATACACAGAGTATTCACACATTCGTCTAAGAGATCTCATTTCTACTGCATTTATTCTACTTTCATCCTTCTTTTGCCAGTTCCATGATTCGCTTCCATACATATAAAGAAATGAAAATATAAGAAGTGAATGCGGTGCGAATGATGGTGTCATGAACAAAATAATGAAAGGATCATTAAGATGGTTTGGACATATGGATATAATGAATGAAGAAAGAATGGTAAAAAAATTATATGTTAATGATGTAAATGGAACCAGAAATAGAGGAAGACCGAGGAAAACGTGGCACGATCAAATAAATCAAATATTGAATGTCGGCCATGTGAGGAGTCAGAGAAATCGACGCGCGTGCATGACACGATGCATGAATGTTGAGGAATCGAGGGAAATATGTTAGGAAAGAAAAGTGTGGCAGTCCATTCTTTCTGCCTACCCCTTCGGGGAGACGGCGTGATGTTAGTTAGTTAGTTAGCTGAGCTTATGTAAGCCAGAAGATCTAAGTCCCTAGAAAGCTTTACGATTTGGGACCGTAAGCTTGTAGACCTTACCTCGCCGTGCGTATACGTAAGATAGAGGTGCATGTTCTTGTTATTTTTCTGTATTAAAGTGGGTCAACCCTGGCCACCGCTGGCACTTATCAGGAGCGCGTTGGATAGAGTCAACAGATATGTGATCTTATAATTTCCCGAGTACACACACTTATCGCCTCATCGCGTCATGTAAGTGTCGCACACACAGACACGGTGACAGCTGATCGGGGCGTGTAGATAATCGAAGGTACCGGAATCTGAGGATATCGGCATGTGGAGATATCCAAAGGTACCGGAATTTAAGTATATAGGCATGTGGAGATATTCGAAGGAACAGGGATTAGAGGATATCGGCATGTGGAGATATCCGAAGGTACCGGAATTTGGGGATATCGGCATATGGAGATATCCGAAGGTACCGGAATCTGAGGATATCGACTTGTGGAGATATCCGAAGGAGCCGGAATTTGAGAAAATCGCGGATGTGGAACGCTGGATCCGAAGGCATTGAAATGTGAAGTTATCCGAAGGTATCGGAATTTGAGTATATTGAAGGTATCAACATGACTTGTGATGAAAAGATCCAAAGTCCAAAAAACCTCTAAATTTACGATGAACATTCCCACTCGTCACAAGCTCCCAAAACTGATCCTTCTTTGGAAATTAAATAATAATAAATATACGAATTTGTGGCAAATCTGTGTATGATTGTGTCAATTGAATGAGAAGTGAATGTATTGCGAATGAAAGTGTGATGAACAAAATAATGAAAGGATCTTTAAGATTGTTTGGACAAATGGAAAGAACAAATGATAAATAACGTATACGTTATTACGTTAAAAACGTGGCACGATCAAACCAATCGGGTATTAAATGTCGGTCACGTGAGGAGGCGGAGAAATCGATGCGCGTGCATGACACGAAGTATGAATGTTGAGGAAGCGAGAGAAATATGTCAGGAAAGAAATGTGTGGCAGTCTATTCTTTCCGCCTACCCCTTCGGGGAGACGGCGTGATGGTTAGTTAGTTTAGTTAGTTAAAAAAAATAAACAATTGGGTTATATGGATACATTTTTAGATCTTACTTGTAACTACGAGTATATAATGTTTCAGGTATATTTTAAATTGGTTTGTAGTGAGACTCTTTGTGTCTTTTGGTAGTTCATTGTAAAGTTTCAGTCCATTGTTCAATATCCTTGATTGTCCTGTCTTAGTTCGTGCATTCGGTAAGTGATATCTGTCACAGTTCCTGGTGCAGTGTCTGTGTACGTCTGAATTTTTAGTTAATTTGTAGGTGCTGTCTGTTGTCTCTTCCATGGTCACTCTATGTACAATTTTCAAGGTCTCAAATTTGGTCAGGTCTGATATGTCCATTTGTTTTGTTTGTCTGTATACTTGTATGGTTGGGGTAAGATAGTTAATGTTATATGCTAATTTTATTGTTTTATTTTGCTGTCTGGAGTTGTTCTTTTGGTTTTCTGTCCCTCAGAAGGGAATCATATATGTCAGTCGGCTTTTGACATATGCTTCGTATATCATAACTTTTTCTTTTCTTGGTATGTAATTTTGTATTTAGTGAAGAGGGAGTAACTAACTAACTAACTTACCATCACGCCGTCTCCCCGAAGGGGTAGGCAGAAAGAATGGACTGCCACACTTTTCACTCCTGATATATTTCTCTCGCTTCCTCAACATTCATACATCGTGTCATGCACGCACGTCGATTTCTCTGACTCCTCACATGGCCGACATTCAATATTTGATTTATTTGATCTTTCCACGTTTTCTTCGTTCTTCCTCTATTTCTGGTTCCATTTACATCATTAACATATAATTTTTTTACCATTCTTTCTTCATTCATTATTTCCATATGTCCAAACCATCTTAATGATCCTTTCATTATTTTGTTCATGACACCATCATTCGCACCGCATTCACTTCTTGTATTTTCATTCGACACTCTATCATACACAGAGTATCCACACATTCGTCTAAGAGATCTCATTTCTACTGCATTTATTCTACTTTCATCCTTCTTTCGACACTCTATCATACACAGAGTATTCACACATTCGTCTAAGAGATCTCATTTCTACTGCATTTATTCTACTTTCGTCCTTCTTTTGCCAGTTCCATGCTTCGCTTCATACATAAGGGTCGGTAGAAGAAAACCATTGTGCACTGCCATTCTAGCTTTTTTGGATAAGTTTTTGTTTGCGATGACAACTTTAAGTGTACCATTCACTTTGTTGCCTGCCCCAACCCTTCTTTCAATATCCCTCTCCACTGTAACATACTACCTAAATACACGAACTCAACTACTTGCTCCAAATTTTCACTATTCACGCTAATGTTGCAGACTGTCATAAGAGAGAGTGTGGTAGGATATATAGGGAGGTTACTGCGTGCCCCTTCGGCGTTAAGGCGTGATGGTTTAGTAAGTTATTGACTAGTGAATGAGAATTCTCTGTTTCTTGCACGCTCCAACAAGCAAGATGGGTGACAATCAATGATTATGCGAGCAGTACCGACATGGCGAATATCACGTATGTAATTATATTTTTTACAACGGACCGACTAGACGATAAATTACTATTGGCTGGTCCGCTGTCACCCAAGTTATTTACTGGCGAACAATAGAATAGCGTTAAACAAGTCATTTGAATTTGGAATGATCAAAACGTTTCGGCCTTGTCTATTGTACGGAACATCCTCACTAGACCGCGGACAGAATTAACGGTTATTATTTTATATTGCTGGAGCAATTAAGTAAAATTGAAATTGAAGTGCTGCGTGAAACTAGCAAAATAAGGATGATAATATAATAAACAACAACAAACCATCACGCCGGTAGGCAGAGAGAATGGACCGCCACACTACTCTATCCTGGTACACCTCCACATTCATACATCGAGTCATACACGCACGTCGATTCTACCGGCTTCTGACATGACCAACTATTAATATGTGATTAATGTTTTCCTCGGTCTACCTCGACTCTTTACTCCATTTACATTGCTAACGTATACTTTTTTAACCATTCTTTCTTCACCCATGCGCTCCATATGTCCGAACCAACGCAGCAAACCTTTCATAATTTTGTTCATAATACCCTCTTTCGCTCTACATTCCTTCCTAATATCAGCATTTGAGATTCTGTCGTACATCGTTCTACCACACATACGTCTTAGGGACCTCATCTCTACCACATTTATTCTGCTCTCATCTTTCTTCTGTCAGTTCCATGCTTCGCTTCCATACATAAGGGTTGGAACCAGAAGTCCATTATGGTCCAATTTAATAAACTTGGTATGAAATGAGATCTCTTAGAAGAATGTGTATAAATCTGTATAAACTAACTAACTATCAAGCCGTCTCCCCGAAGGGGGTAAGCAAAAATAATAGACCTCCACAATATTCTTCTTCTGACACACTTCTCTCGATTCCTAAACATTCAAACATACGTATGAAACATTCATATTTATGAATGTTAAGGAATTGAAAGTGTCATGTGCGCACATCGTAACATTTAAATTTTCTTCTTTTTCCTTGTTGTAGACCAATGTGGTCTGTTCTCCAGAGTCTTGCTCCTCCTGTGAGGTAGATTCCTTTCACTCGATATGTTCCCGTTACAACTCCCCTCTCCTCATTCCTAATTATACCCCTTCCACTTTTATACGAAACTCGATCTCCATTTAGTATGTAAGTGACCGCTCTGTTTTATTTGATTGTTAAAATTGTATACATTGATAAAGGTTACTTGTAACCAAAACATGTCTGAGTTCAGTGAAAATAAAAAGTGCTATAATACAAAATATAATTATATTTACTTAAAAAGTATATAGTATATGTTAGCTGTATACACGGATCAAGAAATAGAGGAAGACAGAAGAGATGTGCCACGATCAAATCAATAAAATATTAAATGTCAGCCATGTGAGGAGTCGGTGAAATCGACATGCGAATATATGAACACGTTGTATAAATGTTGAGGAAGCGAGAGATGTGTCATGAAAGAACAGTGTTGTGGTCTATTCTTTCAGCCTACGTCTTCGGGGAGACGGTGAGATGGTAAGTTAGTTAGTTATTCAAGAATTAGTTAACTGAGGAAAACGTGGCAAGATCAAATCAATCAAATATTTATTTATTTATTTATTTATACATTATACACAAATGAGACATTACAAACGATAAAACATTTAGGCGACTCATTTGGACACAAAACGGTATTACAAAGATAAAATAAAACAAAACAACATGAGACCAAAAAATCATACATATCAGAAGGAATCCAAATATGTCGACGTCAGTGAGGCAGTACTCTTTCCAGAATTTGCAATATTTTTTTATGAATACTGCCTCACTGACACTGAAAATGTCCAAATCCAAGATGATTAGATTCAACGTCCGAATTGCTCTTCCTACTGGCATCACCAAGGGCAGGTTGGTTCTGCGTGACGGAGTAAAGAACAATTGATGTCGGCGTTGTCGCAGGTAGTTATCAGGAACAAAAAGACCTATTTGCTCCAGAACATAGGGGTTCTCAATAGAGACCCGAATCAGTTTGAAAAAATGTGTTGACAGTAATCCTTCCCTCCTCAGTTCGAGGGAGTTATACCCCAGCATACCCAAGAGAAATGCCGTTGGATAAAATCCAAGGATATACCCTGTACTCTCTCATGTAGAGGTCGGACACGTAAAGACACGTAAAGAATCGTCACGTAAAGACACGTAACGTAAAGAAATAAGAGAAATGGACGTACGTACTTGACACGATGTACGAATATAAAGGAATCGAGAGAAGTATATCAGGACAGAACTGTTGATTTAACTGATATATGAAGGGGGGTGTTGTAAAAATGTTTTTTCTTATAAAGGGGGCATTGGTCCAAAAAATATAAATGATTTGTTTTTAAAACATTGTTTTGTTTGCATAAACTATTGTGGAAGTTCGTAATTATTAAATTGTTATTGTGTGAAAACGTCATTTGCTTGTTAGGGAGAACTAAAAGAACGCGAAAAGATTGTTTGAACCGTAATAATCTAAGCAAGTAATATAAATTACGTAAGTAAATACTCAAAAATGATTTATACATACTTGAAAATTACTTAGAATCCAACTGGATTCCGGTTAACGCCAACCCGAAGCAATGTTTGGCCATTTTAAAGTCAACATATTATCCGTAATCACCTGACAGCTAAAAGAGCGGGAACCCGCTCCGCAGATGGGCCAACTTCGCGCCGGTCCGCGATCCTTCCGAATTCAAATCGAATATCAGTTCTCGCTTGTCTCGCTTCGTGGTTGGTCGGTGGCCAAAAGCGCTGGTGCCGCGCGAGTTCGAATTCGAAATTCCGTTCTGAATAAGAGAAGTTTGAATTTTTATAGTGACTCTTTTGTTTCGGCGAGATTTGCCGGGAGAAATTATTTTGACAGCTGCAAAGAATAGCAATGGCGTATGTATTTCTGTATTTTATCTACTAATACGCTACCCATTATAATAAATTATTTATTATTCTATGAATTTAAGATATTAACACGAGTTATTATGATTAAAATTACAAAATATTTTGTACCCTTATGTTAGTTTATTTCTATTTACATTTTTCTTACAATATTCTGTTTGAACTTTCAAGCATTTGTTATACAGACAGGCACTTGAAAAAAATTTATCGTCTATGGATCAAACTATATGTTAAATCAGTGAATTATAATTATTTGAAGTTTATTTTGTACGTATTCCATTATAAATAAATTAAATGTAATACATGTGTATTTGTGAGGTTAATTTAATAGATTTACGTAACCTCAATGTAACAATAATTTATATTAGTTTATTTAACTTTGTGTAGTTGAACTCCTCCTAAACGGCGGGACCGATTTTGATGAATTTTTGTGTGTGTGTTTGAGTGGTTCCCTGGATGGTTTAGATTCACAATTGGGCCCAGTAGGTGAACGCTAAAACCTTCTAGGATGTTCGTGAATAATTTACCTTCTGAGAATAATTCATGGTTATGTTTGTTTACCATATATGGCACTGATGTCGAATTCTGTGTTTGAGCGTGCGCAAATCATTTGCGTTGTAGCGTGGCGTAGATTTAAAATTCAAACTAAATGTCAAATGTTATTTTGTATATGTCTTTATCGAAAATACGTTTGCCGAACCAGCTAATAGCAGGAAAGTCAACGTTCGGGCAGGACAACGTCTTTCGGGTCCGCTAGTTGTATATAAATATGTAACAATAAATATATTACGTGTACGACACGAAACGCTCTATTGTGAATATGTCAAATAAATAAATAAAATTATAGATTACTACGATAGTTAAAATTTCTTTTTATTCTATCTATGTATTTAGTACCTTACCTTGTGGCCTGTTTCTTAAGAGGAATTGGCCTCCTGCGAGGTCGATTCTCATCTGTTGATCCATCTCTTTGGTGGTCTGCCGGGGGTTGTCTACCTTGGGGCTGGCCGTGCAACACAATGAAAGGGAGTCTAGATGGATCCATTCTTCTCACGTGTGCATACCAGTATCTTCTCCTTTGCCTTCCCCACCTAACGACATCCTCGACCTCGCATATGCTGGAGAGAGTTCAGAAAAAAATTCTGAGGTATCTCTACATGAGGGAGTATGGTAGTTATCCGTGGCTCTATCAATGCGTTCCTGGTACTTTGTTGTATTTTTATAATATTTTACCTCTACTCAATAGATGCCTTAAACATTTTCCTGTTTGTAATGTCTTTTGAGTTAATAAACTGATTTGATTTGATTTGATATCTCCCTTATACATGAGTTCCTAATTCTATCGCGTGGTGTCTTACCAGATATGTTTCTAAGCGTCTTCATTTCTGACACTTTGAGCTCGTTTTTTGTTATTGTGTGCCCTGCATTCGATTCCACGTGTCTTGATGGTTCAAATTAATCCTTTCTTTGCTTTTTTTTTTTTTATTTTTAAAATTTTAGTTGTATCTCAATAGAGACGAAGACGTAAACTGGAAACTGAACATGGATGATCAAGGTGTTTACAGGACTTATGACCTGTCATTGGTTGGGTTAAGCGCACGCTTTATGTAATTACAACATTCCCCATTCCACCTTTGTTATTTGTGATCATGCATGACAAATTTTTGGAAGATGTATATATACTTCGAAATCCATATTCATCTTCACGTGTCAGTTTCAGTCAGCCATCTATGTAGATTTGGTTGCACTTGTGAATGTTTTCAAGAATTAACCTATAGAACCGACCCACTAACGCCATCTATGGAGAATGATTTTCGGCATTTAGCAAACTACCTTATTAACACAATGCGAAGGCTGTCGCCCAACATATTGTTAGAAGCCGCTAGGAGTATTATTCCATTCTATATGCCAAATAATTTTGACCAGAATATTTGAAGACCAAATATTTGTGAATGTATACTTATACCTGTATACTTTCTTTGCTGTTGATCTGTCAGGGTTTTTCCATATTGTATTTCAAAACATCCTGAGATGACTGCAGCCTTATTTACTGGACCCATCTCTTCACACGGTAGATCCGTTTGCCCATCGGATCCTGAAGTTCTGATGCTCACCCAAATATCAAAAATTTTCCACCTGTTTCTCTGAAACACCCTCCACAGAAACGCTGCATCCAACCGGAGCTCGAAAGAATACTTATGTGGTCTCTTCTCCAGAATGTTGCTCCTCCTGTGAGATAGATTCCCAGCTGTTCTTCCATATATAGGAGATCTTCCACGAGGACGAGTCCCATGAGGCCGATTATGTAGTGCAATATAAGAAAGTCTGGTGGTGTCCATTCTTCGAACATGACCGTACCAGTCTCTTTTTCGCTGTCTGCTCCATCTTATAATATCCTCAACCCCACAAATCTATTTTATTCTGGTGTTCCTCACGCGATCTCTCAGTGTCTTGCCTGCTATCGTCCTCAGTGTCTTCATCTCGGAAGTCCTTAAAACTTGTTTGGTCCTTGCTTCGACGTCATATGTTATTATTGGTCTTACGCTTGCTTTATAGATTCTCATCTTACTCTTAAAGGCCATGTTTTTGTTTTCCATATTGTGGATTTTAGAGCACCAGATATTTTGCCTTGTTTTCTTAGGCTTGTATTTCTTCCCGCAGATCAGCTCCTCCCACCAGGTCTAACTAACTAACTAACTAACCATCACGCCGTCTCCCCGAAGGGGTAGGCAGAAATAATGGACTGCCATACTTTTCTTTCCTGACATATTTCTTCTCTCTTCCTCAACATTCATACATCGTGTCATGCACGCGCGTCAATTTCTTTGACTCCTCACGTGGCCGAAATTCAATATTTGATTTATTTGATCGTGCCACGTTTTCCTCGGTCTTCTTTTCTTTTCCTCTATTTCTGGTTCCATTTACATCATTAACATATAATTTATTTACCATTCTTTCTTCATTCATTATTTCCATATGTCCAAGCCATCTTAATGATCCTTTCATTATTTTGTTCATGACACCATCATTCGCACCGCATTCACTTCTTATATTTTCATTCGACACTCTATCATACACAGGTCTATGCCTAGATATTTAAAGGTCTTGACAGAATACCATTCTTAAAAATAAAAATTAACTTTTTTTATTGATCGCAATTGATGGCAATTGAATCCATAAATGAAATATTGCAAATAGAGTTGAGTGATAATATGTATGTGTGATGTTATCGCACAGTTTATTGGTTGCATATGAGATAAACAAGATTATCCACCATTGCATTATATAATATTGAAAAAATCGTAAAAAATTTCCCGTTTTATCAGTTGGCTTTTTAGTATATTTAAATGACCGTTTTTTTCGTATGTAGTGCTCATATATTATCGAAATAAATTTTACGCGATAATATCAATTCGAAATTCGAATGCGTAACGGTTGATTTGAAAATATTCAAATTTTAAAAAGAACAGCAAAACGTTGAATCAAACCGTGGGGAGCACTTGCGATGTGAATTTTTTACAACATTTTGAATGTATACAAATACTTGTAGACGAATACTGGATTTAACCCATTGCGTGTTATCAATTAAAGGATTAATTGCATCTCAATAGAGACGAAGATGCAAATTGGAAACAGAATATGGTGATCGAGGTGTTTACAGGACTTATGACCTGTCATTGGTTGGGTTAAGCGCACGCTTTATGTAATACAACATTCCCCATTCCACCTTTTCTTATGACCACCATGTCTGACAAATTTTTGGAAGTTGTATACATGTTAATCTGTAACATCACAGTTTACATGGTAGTTTCAATCTACACACTAGCGCCATCTATGAAGATTGAATTGGAATTTTTTATGTTCTTCATCTTCTTCTTCTATCAATGGCAATAGGTTTAAATATTTTTGGGATTGTCCTAAACACAACCTCATCGCTTATCTATCACTTGTCACTGTGGTGGAAGGTTTGGCTGACTTTGTGTGACCATGTATGAACTTACCTAAATGAAAACGTATGTTTTCTAGAAGATTCTATTATTTGATAATGTCATGGACAGGCGTAACATGTCATTCACACAATATATAATAAAACTTATATAAAATAGCATGGAACTGGCAAAAGAAGAATGAAAGTAAAATAAATGTAGTTGAAATGAACTTTCTAAGACGATTATGTGTTAAATCTGTATATGATAGAGTGTCAAATGCAAATAAAAGAAGGGAACGCAGTGCGAAGGAAAGTGTTATGAACAAAATAATAAAAGGGTCGTTAAGATGGTTTGGACACATGGATAGAATGAATGAAGAAATAATGGTAAAACATGTATATGTTAACGATGTAAATGGAACAGGAAATTGAGGAAGACCGAGGAAAACGCGGCAAGATCGAATAAATCAAATATTGAATGTCGGCAACGCGCGTGCATGACACGATGTATGAATGTTAAGGAATCTAGAGAAATATGTCATAAAGAAAAGTGTGGCAGTCCATTATTTCTGCCTACCCCTTCGGGAAGACGGCGAATGTGTACTAAATCTATATATATGATAGAGTGTCAAATGCAAGTATAAGAAGTGAATGCAGTGTGAATGAAAGTGTAATGAACAAAATAAAGAAAGGGTCGTTAAGATGGTTTGGACACATGGAAAGAATGAATAAAGACAAATGGTGAATAAGGTATATGTATACGACGTGAACGGAACTAGAATTAGAGGAAGGCCGAGGAAAACGTGGCACGATCAAATCAATCAAATATGAAATGTCTGTCACGCGAGGAGTCGGAGAAATTGACGTTCGTGCATTACACGATGTGTGAATGTAGAGGAATCGAGAGAAGTATGTCATGACAGAAGAGTGTGGTGTTAGTTTTTATAAAACAGACTTCTTTATTCATATTAATTATTTAATATGGAGTTTTAAATCATTGTTCAAGAAACAAAAAATACTTACCTGTAAATTTTGTTTTATTTCATTTTTCAAGTATTGACCGGTTTCACTCCAAATTGAGCTTTATGATTATTAAAAAAAGAACTAGCGTGACAGTTAATTCTCTCTGCATAAATGGCGTAATTTTCAGTTCTTCAGTCATTTCGTAAGTTCCGTTCAGAGCTGGATTTATAAATCCATTATTTTGTGTTATAACTTTTGTATTTTAGAGATCTCTTAGACGAATGTATGGAAAAACTGTGTATAATAATTATAATGTTGAATAAAAATATAAAACTTTAAAGCAGTGCAAATGAAAGTGTTTTATACAAAATAATGAAATGATCATTAACATGGTTTAGACACATGGAAAGAATAAATGAAGAAATGATGGTAAAAATAAGTACATGTTAACGATGTAAATGGAACTAGAAATAGAAAAAAATTGAGGAAAACGTGGCACGATCAAATAAATTAAATATTAAATGTCGGCCACGTGAGAAGTCGTGGAAATCAACGTGCATACATGACACGATGTATAAAATGTTGAGGAAATCTAGAAAAGTTATTCAGGAAGGAATAGTGTGATGTTTCATTATTTCTGCTTACCCTTTCGGGGATACGGCGTGATGGTTAGGTTGTTTGAACAGTAGTAGTACAATTTCGTGTCTTACCAAATGTAGAATTTATCGATTTTTATAATGTATTGCACAATATGTGATATATCTGTGTTATCCAAAGATTATCATTCTATTATCGTTAAAAAAAATGTGTGACCAATTGTATATTGTACAAATTGTATATTGTGGCTCATCTGAGTCAGACGGAAATATAATTATTAATATGTAAACATCTTCGACTTCTACGTAATGCGATCCAGCTGACTACTATCTTGGATACATCTTAAAATTTTGTTAACTGGAGTCACAGTAATCTAATGCAATTCAATGTCTCTAAGTGCGTTATGCTATCTTTTACTAGAGTATTGAAAACTGTGTATTATAGATACACAATGAACAACCAGCAACTAGCACATCTACGATGAGAGATCTCGGGATCATCTACGAGGTCTGTTCAAAAAGTATCGCGAATTTTGAATTTCCGCTGGCTACGTATATTTGATTTTTGATTTTTTTGTAGCGTTATGTTGGTACTCATGTCCCTTACTTATGCTGACAAGGTTGGCCATTTTGAATGTTTAGTTAATTTTTGACAGCTGTTTTGCTTGGATGTGTTTTGGCTCGTCTTCGATTTTTGCCTATTCCAAAAAATGGATCAAAGAATCTGTATCAAATTTTGTGTGAAAAACAAAATAAAGTGCGCGGACGCATTTCGAATGTTGACTGTGGCATATAGTGAAGCTACCTTGGACCAAAGCAACGTTTATCGGTAGTACAAAATGTTCTCAGAGGGCCGAGAAGATATGAACGACGAAGAGCGTGCCGGACGCCCGAGCACGTCAACAACAGACGAAAACATTGATAAAGTGAAGAAAATAGTATTAGCCAATCGTCGAATCACCGTTAGAGAAGTTGCTGAGGACCTAAACATATCGATTGGCTCGTGCCATTCGATTTTAACCAATGATTTGGGCATGAGTCGGGTCGCCGCGAAATTCGTGCCAAAATTGCTCAATTTCGACCAAAAACAGCATCGCGTTAACATTGCTCAGGAGATGTTGGACTCGGTCCGTGACGACCCAAATGTGCTCAGAGGGTCATAACTGGTGACGAATCATGGGTTTATGGTTATGACGTGGAAACCAAAGCTCAATCATCCCAATGGAAGCTGCCGCATGAGCCAAGACCAAAAAAAGCGCGCCAAGTTCGGTCGAACGTGAAGGTTTTACTCACAGTTTTCTTCGATTGCAGGGGCGTGGTGCATCATGAGTTCTTGCCACAGGGTAGTACGGTCAATAAGGAATATTACCTGCAAGTTATGCGCAATTTGCGCGAAGCAATCCGCCAGAAACGCCCGGATTTGTGGAAGAACAAAAACTGGCTTTTGCACCATGATAACGCCCCTGCTCACACATCGTTGCTTGTGCGCGAATATTTGGCCAAAACAACACAGTAATGGTGCCGCAGCCACCGTATTCCCCAGACCTGGCCCCCTGTGACTTTTTCCTGTTTCCAAAACTGAAGAGGCCCATGAAAGGACGACGCTACGCCACGATTGAGGAGATAAAGACGGCATCGAAGGAGGAGCTGAACAAGATCACAAAAAATGATTTTTTTAGTGCTTCGAGGATTGGAAAAAACGTTGGCATAAATGTATTATATCCGAGGGGAATTACTTTGAAGGGGACAAAATAGATATTCATGAATAAATAAATACTTTTTGAAAAAATATAAAATTCGCGATACTTTTTGAACAGACCTCGTATGAGAGTAGGCTTTCTTTTCGTGCACATATTGAGAGGATTTGTGGCATTGCACTGAGGATGTTGGGCTTCATCGTCCGGACCGGAAGAGTTTTCAGGGATCCTCATGTGCTCAGAGTCCTATACAACGCATTGGTTTGGAGCACAATCAAAAGTGGTTCTGTGATATGGAGTCCTCACGAGGCGAGATATTCCGTTATGATGGAGAGGGTTCAGAAAAAATTTCTTAGGTTTTACTTTTGAGGCAATCATCTGCCTTACATTTCTTCCCTATTTCATCGTTCGGTATTCTATCATATATCGTTTTTCCGCACATTCTTCTAGGTGATCTCATTTTGACGGCATTTATCCTACTTTTTATCATTTTTTGCCAGCTTAAAGCTTCACTTCCATTAATAAATAGTTGGTAGAACAGTCAAAGAGCTTGATAGGAATTTATAATAGTAAACACGATTATTTAGTGGATTAACTTGGATTTAATTCATATAAATTATACCTATAAATAGTGACAAATTTATTTAGCCTCGCAAAAGGGCATTCTCAAACTGTCTCTCAGGTATAAACAATCGTGTTTCTTCTTTCGGTGCCGTGTCAGGTCCCCCCAACGTTAGCGATCACTGCAGCAAAGGCATCTCTGTCCCGCGCTACTTGGAACACGATCTGAACTCTTGTAATTCCTGTCCACTCTTTAATGTTTTGCAGCCAGGAAAGCTACCTTATACCAACTCCCCGACGTTTCTCCACTTTACCCATTAATATCAGTCGAAGGAGGTGGTATTTTTCTCCCCTTAGCACATGACCCAAATATGAGACCTTTCTAATTTTCACACTCGACAACAGCTCTCTATTGGCTCTGGCTCTCTGCAGTACGTCTGCATTACTGACCCTATCGGTCCACGGTATACGGAGCATTCTGCGGTATATCCACATCTCGAACGCCTCCAACCGGTTCATTACATTCACTTTCAGAGTCCAGGTTTCGCAGCCATATAGTAGAACAGACCATATATAACACTTAATCATTCAGTCGGAGTTTCAAGTTAAGATTATCATCGCAAAAGAAGGTTCTCATTTTATTAAATGCAGCTCGTTCAATTTCCCTCTTGGAAAAATTGCCTCATGTTCTCACGTCTAAAATACCAAAATGCCTCAAGACTAAAGTCTTCAACCAGTGCGTCTTGCCAGTCATGACGTACGGAGCTGAGACGTGGACACTGACAAAAGGTCTAGTCTACAGATTCAAGGTCGCCCAGCGCGCCATGGAAAGAGCCATGCTTGGAATAACCTTGAGGCACAGATTTAGAAACGAATTCATTCGTCAACAAACCAAGGTGACTGAGGTGGCTCTGAGGATGGGAGGGCTGAAGTGGCGATGGGCTGGCCATATCTGTCGGAGAACCGACGGCAGATGGGGGAGACGGGTTCTGGAGTGGAGACAGCGTACGGGATTCCGTAGAGTTGGACGTCCTCCTGCCCGCTGGACCGACGATCTGAAGAGGATTGCTGGACATGGATGGATGGAAGCGGCAATGGATAGGGGGTGGTGGCGGGCTTTGGGAGAGGCCTACATTCAGCAGTGGATGACATACGGTTGATGATGATGTGCCATTTCAATTTTATATTTTATTTCAATGTCCAGGTCAAGCGCTTTAGTGATAATGCTGCCAAGTCGACTTTTTCAATCGTGTTTACTATTATAAATTAATAATGGAGTTTTACAAAACTAATGTCTCAACCATCAATAAGCTAGCTAGAAGCATACGTCTAAATTGGAATGATGTCTATTGGAACAAGTGCTAAGAAGTGTGTCGAAAGAAATTACGGAAATTATTTTAATAGATGCGGATATTAGAAACGGAATGTTGTCACAGGTGAAAAACTTCTCCTGCTTCGATATTTTACTGTACGTAAAAAATGATTTTAAACATCAATCCAATTCCTTCACCGATGCTGTTTACCTAATACACATTATTTCAAAACCAACTAACACTCCATCTCTCCGGAGTTGTGGGCAGAAAGAATTGAATGTCACACTTTTATTTATAAACATACTTATATCGCTTCTTAACATTCATACATCGTGTCATGCACGCACTTCTCCTTATGTAGCCGACATTTAATTGATTTGATCGTGTCACGTTTTCTTTGACTTTCTAGACTGCCACATTTTTATTTCTTGACATTCTTCATCGACATTTATACATCGTCTAATGCGCGCAGTTTTTCTTATGTAGCTGACATTTTTTGATTAAATTGATCGTAAATGCATAGACGTCCTTTTGACTTAACGCTCTAACAAATGACGCTCTTATATCGTTACAATCTTACATCCTAACGCCCTTATATCTAACGTTATTTTTAGATTACCGCCCTTATAAAATAACGCCCTGCATGCAATAACATGCTAACGCTCTTATATCCAAAAAAAACTTCTATCTTAACCCCCATATATATAACGTTTTTTTTTACTAACGCCCTTTTTACTTAACTTTTTTCTTTAATGCTAATGCTCTTATATTGTAACAACCTTGTACTAACGCCATTTTATCATAACAGCCATTTTAGATTAACGCCGTTATATGCTAACTCTTTTATATCCTAAGAAAATTATATACTAACGTCCTTATATCTTACGCCATTTTATCCTAACTTTCTTTTTAACCTAACGCTCATATACGATAACTTACATGCTAACACTCTTATATAGTAACAGCCTTTTATCCTAACGACCTTTTAACGTCCTTATATGAGGCCGCCAGGGCAAGAGTAGTCTAACCCCAAATTTACACAATGGAGATAAATGCGATTGAAAATTTGACGTTTTTTCCCCATTTTTTTTAAAAACTATATGGGTTAGGGTCTTCTTTAGTGATAAACCTTGTTTGTTTGGAATAGTAATTGAAATATTGGGAAATATAAAGTTTAAGGATATTTTTTGATGGTTACTTATAATAGACCACATTTGACTCCATATATTTTGATTTTTTGTCAGAGAAAAAAAAGTATTTATGGCCATATCTATGTTTCCACTTGGAAATGGTGGTTAGATTCATTTTTCTTTTATAGTAGCTCACAAATAGGTGTGGGTTAGACCAGTAACTCAATTTTTCAAAAAATGTTGGTTAGACTACTCTTGTTCTAGTGGCCTCATATGCAACCGTCTTATATCCTAACAATCTTATAACCTAACGCCTTTATATCCTAACGCTGGTGTAACTTTTGTACGCTCTGTTGTAATGTATGTGCGTACAGCATAGAGAGAACACTGCTTCTGACTGAAAAATATTATAAAATATTTTTCGCGAGTCGCCACTGGATAAAACTATTATTTTTTCGTTTTATGCACAGAAGTAAATTAGCATACATTCAATTTTCGTATGCTTAATTCATAAACACGTTTAACCCACAAATGCTTGAAAGACACTTATTATAGATAACCTATATTTTTATTTATAGCTTCTTGAACAATGATGTAAAATTCCATATTAAATAATTAATACGAATGAAAAGGAAAGTTCATTCTAAATCACTTCTCCAAACCACAGAGATGAAAACCCTCTTAAAAAATAAGGTATTGGAGAGACCACGTGAAAATAATGGACGCCCAAAGACTACCACACCTTGGGTTCTTCCATATATGAATGAAAGTGCTACTCTTATAAAGCATCATGGATCTGAACAAGTGGTAGTCAAATGGTGCCACGTATGGTGAATAAGGCGGTTGCGGTGCGGTATAATCTCCCAACCCACATTGTGTATGTAGTTTTTGACCGCGAATACGATGTGAGGTCGAGCGTTGTCATGTTATGTCCTATGTTCTGGAGCAAATAGGTCTTTTTGTTCCTGATAATTACCTGCAACAGCGCTGATATCAATTGTTCTTTGATCCGTCACGCAGAACCAACCTGCCTTTGGTGATGCCAGTAGGAAGAGCAATTCAGATGTTGAATCTAATCATCTCGGATTTAGACGTTTTCAGTGTCAGTGAGACAGTATTCAAAAAAAATATTACAAATTCTGGAAAGAGTACTGCCTCACTGACGTCGACATATTTGGGTTCCTTCTGATAAGTATGATTTTTTGGTTTCATGTTGTTCTGTCTTATTTTTGTTCTTTTTCGGTCTTCCAGGGCGATCTTTGCCGTCTTTGCCTTTGAAACGTCTACACCATTCTCTGCATGATTTATCGGATGGGGCATGATCGCCATAAACTTCCACAAGCAACATACACCTCAGCTGCACTTTTCTTCCAATTAAAACAAAACAGCAGAACCCCTTATTGAAAAAACCCGCAAATGCTTCTTATTTACCACGAAAGTCGACATTTTAAGAAGCGATAAAACAAATGTTGTTGTGAGAATGGCAAACGAACTGAACTTAATTGACAGATGCTCAGGCTTATTAAAAAAAATGGCCGCCAGATTTGAAGGCTTAAAGCAGCCAGAGCCATCTGTTGTTAAACGGATCGAACTTTCCGAAACACCTATTACAAATACTCGAATATAATCATAACTAATCGTTGTCGGTTTCGATAGTTTTCATTCACTTTTCATTTGTTTTTCATTTTTTATCCTTGTATACAATAGGTAATAATATTGTATATGATATTGCTGGTTAAGTGCATAATTACAGCTAATTTAAAAAAGGTGGATACGTGTAACATAAATTAAATAAATACAAAAGTCCGGATCGTCCATGTCAACATGTGCAACATGGAAAATAAACATTATGTGGTATTACATTATGTGCTAAATAAAAACTAAAAAAAACGGTGGATTCGTGGAACATAAATTAAAAAGACAATATGTGCACCATCTAAAAAGAACATTTTGTGTTAAATTATTATTATTTTATTATTTTATTTTATATCATTGTATTTTATATTATTTGTTTTAGATTTATTTTGTGGGTGTTGGACGATCGAAGTGTGCGCGGGAGATGCCTATTGGTGGCGATGAGGTTCGCAACCCATCACACCGCGTCTCGCGCGGGGCGAAAAGAGAAGGATGGAGTGCCGCATCAGTAAATGTGTGACAGTCCATTCTTTCTGCCTACCCTTTCGGGGAGACGGCGTGATGGTTAGTTAGTTAGTTAGTTACAATAGGTCGTTTGAACCCAATTACTGTATACAATTTATTTTAGCAATTATATTGATTCTTATGACATGTGATAGGTACTCCAACACTGCCATCGCCGGGAATCGAACCCGGAACCTTCGGTATGTAAGTCAGAGCTCTTTCCACTCTGCCACGAAGGACGACAAAGTATTTAATAATATGCGACACCTATCGGGTTAATTAATTGTGTTTGTAATGGATAATGGAGCGATATACAGAATGAATTATGTATTCCAATAGCACATTCCAATTCACCTAGCATATTTTACGATGCACATAATAGCGTTTTGAGTGTATCGTGGGACCTTGGGCCTACAAGAAGAGATAAGCGCGTCATCAGTGACTCAGAGAGTATTTTAAAATTATTTGTATGCGTTAACTTTGTATCGATCATCAACTGGACCCTCTCTGAACACCACATAGCTTTACCTGCCTTAAGCGATGCCGCTGGGGAGAGCGATAAGGACGTTGAATGGCATCATAACAAATGAACTCGGCCGTGCTGGAGGATGTTGGTCTTTTTTCCCTGATATACGTTATATCTCTGAGAGCGAGAGCATATATTGTTTTACCTACCTGCCGCCATAACCAACCTGCCTCCGGTGACACC
Organism: Lepidostoma basale; assembly: GCA_022606425.2. NCBI lineage: Eukaryota > Metazoa > Arthropoda > Insecta > Trichoptera > Lepidostomatidae > Lepidostoma > Lepidostoma basale. The sequence goes on from JAHDVF020000241.1 coordinate 128,046, forward strand.
AGTGGGAAGAGCAATTAGTAGGAAAATAAAAATGAATCGTTTTGGATTTTTAGGATGTTTTTATTTACATATTAAAGATACAGAAAAAAAATTGAAAATTTTAATAGTTTATTATTATCATTATTATTGATCGTTTTGCCACCTCGAAAAAAAACGCGTGGGTGGCCCCAGTGAATTTGGCTCTTGATGTTATCTGAAATCAAAAAATCTTGAAAATTTTTAATCTAAAGACATGTCATTCTCGTCGGAACTGCCGATACATTTTTCCTCCCCTAACTTTTTATTTTACAACCCTTTCTTTGCTGACTTTTTTTTCAAAGTCCGCCATTTTGTTATTTATCCATGAAATTTAACTTCTGTAGTTCCGACCAGAATGACATGTCTTTAGATTAAGAATTTTCTAGAATTTTTGATTTCACATAACATCAAGAGCCAAAATCACCCGGGCCACCCACGCGCTTTTTTTTCGAGGTGCCAACTTCGATCAATAATAATAATAATAATAAACTATTAAATATTAAAAAACAAAAAAATTCTGTATCTTTAATATGTAAATAAAAACTTCCTAAAAATTCAAAACGATTCGTTTCAATTTTCCTACAAAAAAACCCATTGACAGTTTTAAAACATTAATCAATTCCTTCGTCATGTCCCGACTAGATTACTGCAATGGTGTCTACGCCAACATCCCCAAACAGCAAACAAATAAACTCCAGTCTGCATTCAATATAGCAGCAAGACTGATAAGGGGTGTGCTAAAGAGTTGTCACATAACACAGCATCTTAAGGAGCTCCACTGGTTGAAATGTCCAGAAAGGATACAATACAAGCTCTGCTGGACGGTCTATAAGGCGTTGCATGGAATGGCACCAGCTTATATATCTTAACTCTGCATTAACGAGAACCTGAATGCTAGACAGTCTACATTGCGATCAGTTAACCGTCGCGTTGCCATGTGGTCAATTGAGTTTCCACTGCCAATTTAAAGTTGATTTTCTTAAAACCTATGGACCCTAATATTATAAAAAAAATTGTAATCCTCCATTGAAGTGTTCTCAATATTTCGTAATAAAAAAAAAAACAAAAAATTACTTCCTTCATCCCAAAAAAAAATATTTTCTAAGACTGCCCTCACCTTCATTCGTGTTAAGGTAGAATTTGTTTTGCTAATATTTACAACTTTATCAAAAGTGACAAATACTTACTCGCTGTTTTGAACATATTATAAATTATATCTTTGACCTTTTCAATAGGTACGTAATAATACCGACTGGATGAAAACGCACCACGTAACTTAATAATATCAGAACTGTGAAAATATTAACACTTTACCAAAAGGGACAAATATTAATACGTACTCGTTGTCTTGAACGTACTATACATTTTGCCTAGGTGCCTTTATCTTTGCCCCGCCGGCCCGGCGTGCAGACAAGTTTCGACCCGACCCGACCCGATTTTTAGTCGCCTGTATGCTATGACGCATTACATATCAGAAATCGCATGGTTCCAGAAAAAAATTAATAATGATATGTTTTTCAAATAATCCATGTATGTTATAGATATCGATCTATTCCTAATGAAATTCCCTACAAGATGACATAAATTAAATTTTGATTCATCTAGTCATATGCTTGATATTTAGATAAAGTTAGCGGTAAACTGAACTTACCACATGGGAGCAAGCGTTTTGTTTTGAACACGGTACGTTAAGGGTTAAGTCTTCTGCGATCGGTAGATTGACTGTGCCAAAACGCTGTCCAAGCACAACCTTTGGCGACCGAGCCTTCGCGGTAGCCGGCCCTTCAGCCTGGAACAGTCTTCCAGCAGACCTTAAGTGCATTGAGAATCAATCAGAGTTTAGATCGAGGCTCAAAACGCACCTTTTCAAATTATCATTTCCTGACAGGAAGGACTGATCGATTTCGTCGGGTGCAGCCCTCATACTAAATATGTTTATAATTTTTTTTATCATTATAATTATCTAGTTGATAAAACGGAGCATCTTCTACAGCGTCCTTGAGATGAGTAATTCGTAAAAATGGCTCTTTATAAATTATCCAATTTATTATTATTATTATTACCTTAAAGCATTGTCAATTCACGTGATAGCGTGTAGGGAACGCATAACGTGACTACAAATTAACGTGACGTAAAACTTTAATCTTCTGGCAAGGTAAGCGAGATTGCATAAGGATGCGTAAGCCCGTGCTTCACTTACAATCATTGTAAGCGAGTGTAGATTTTCTTATACTTTAATGCAACAGATGACCGCATAGTTGCATAATAACTGACAGTTGATTGTTCTTTTGTGAGCACACTATACCAGTATTCAATGACATTCCTTTTATGACTCAAATTTTAAATATTTAAATTTAGAATAATTTATATTCCATTGGTGATTTCATCCTTAATGCCTCAACAACATTGTATTATTTTTCATTGTTAAAGCTTATATCATCTTCCTCGTGTGCCACGTCGGGTCCCCCCGACGCACGTCGATTATCACTTCGAATTCCTTTAGAGAATACCTTGTCGGGATCCCACCGTCCCTATCCTTGGCTTAATCCCACCGCATTCCTCTTGGGCATGCTGGGTCCAATAGTCTACAGGGTCCAATAGTCATAAGGAGGGATGGGTTCATAATAATAATAATAAATTGGATAATTTATAAAGCGCCATTTTTATGAATTGCTCATCTCAAGGGCGCTGTAGAAGATGCTCCGTTTTATCAACTAGATAATAATAATAATAATAATGATAAAAATATATATAAACATATTTAGTATGAGGGCTGCACCCGACGAAATCGATCAGTCCTTCCTGTCAGGAAATGATAATTTGAAAAGGTGCGTTTTGAGCCTCGATCTAAACTCTGATTGATTCTCAATGCACTTAAGGTCTGCTGGAAGACTGTTCCAGGCTGAAGGGCCGGCTACCGCGAAGGCTCGGTCGCCAAAGGTTGTGCTTGGACAGCGTTTTGGCACAGTCAATCTACCGATCGCAGAAGACTTAACTGATCGCAATGTAGACTGTCTAGCATTCAGGTTCTCGTTGATGCAGAGTTAAGATATATAAGCTGGTGCCATTCCATGCAACGCCTTATAGACCGTCCAGCAGAGCTTGTATTGTATCCTTTCTGGACATTTCAACCAGTGGAGCTCCTTAAGATGCTGTGTTATGTGACAACTCTTTAGCACACCCCTTATCAGTCTTGCTGCTATATTGAATGCAGACTGGAGTTTATTTGTTTGCTGTTTGGGGATGTTGGCGTAGACACCATTGCAGTAATCTAGTCGGGACACGACGAAGGAATTGATCAATGTTTTAAAACTGTCAACACTTACCTATTTATTCAGACTTATTAGGGGATTCTTTGAGAATCTTATCTCATCTTATTTCTTATTCTTATATCTTATTCAAAAGCATGAACGCCACAATGGCTTTTACAAAATAAGTATAATACAATAACATATAAGTCACATAAGAACAATAGCATATAATTTACATAATTCACAAACAAAGCAGAAGGATATAGTTCAATTCAAGAGAATATGAGTTCAATTTTTTACTTCATTTTTATGGGAATATTTAAAATTATTTTCAGTGGGGAAAGATTAGTTTGATTATGAATTTAGGGTAGATTAATTTTAAGGGCTTTCTTTATTTCTAATGCTTCCAAATTATCTCATTTTAGACCTGGAGAATTTATGTGAAGCATTTTCAGGCCAGAATCTTTAAGATATATGTGGTTTGTCTCTAATAGATGATTAAAATTTGAACTAGAAATTCTCCATATTTTTTTTCCAAATGAGCATGACTCACCGTCCATATTCCAGTCGTACTCGCGTCCACTTTATATTTATTTCTTCATAGGTTGTTCTACAAACAAACAAACAAACCATCACGCCGTTTCCCCGCAGGGGTAGGCAGAGAGAATGGACCGCCACACTACTCTATCCTGGCACACCTCTCTAGCTTCCTCCACATTCATACATCGAGTCATACACGCACGTCGATTCTTCCGGCTTCTGACATGACCAACTTTTAATATTTGATTAATTTGGTCATGCCATGTTTTCCTTGGTCTACCTCGACTCCTTACTCCATTTACATTGTTAACGTATACTTTTTTAACCATTCTTTCTTCACCCATGCGGTCCATATGTCCGAACCAACGAAGCGAACCTTTCATAATTTCGTTCATAATACCTTCTCTCGCTCTACACTCCTTCCTAATATCAGCATTTGAGATTCTGTCGTACATCGTTCTACCACATATACGTCTTAGGGACCTCATCTCTACCGCATTTATTCTGCTCTCATCTTTCTTCTGACAGATCCATGCTTCGCTTCCATACATAAGGGTTGGAACCAGAACTCCATTGTGAACGGCCATTTTCCGTTGTTCTATGATTTTATATTTAGTTTACCCTCTCACCCTGACGAAGCTCCGGCGGGAGCGAAACCGGTTGGTGTTACTAAATAAAGTGGTGTTAATACAAATTACTTAAAATGTACTATTATTTTATTTGACAATTAGTTATATTAATGAGACCATTATGTCACTATTGAAATGTCAGGCATACCATTTTATGTTTGCCAGTGAAGATCATTAATATTTTTCATTAGCGATGAGTTGGCGTGTGTCTACACTCACGGTTATGCCAGGAATGCATTAAAAAGACAGATTTGCATTGAGAATTCTGACATTCGAAGGTGATTTACACCTAGCCATGTAAAAATAGACCCATTTTTTTTATCTATTCAACAATATTTATTCCCTTACCTCACTGTTTATCTAGCATACATCACTTCTAATAACATTTAAAAGAGTGAATTAATTCGGGTGGTGGTCTAGGGTACAGAACGCCGACCAGATTCCTTCATCATAATAATGACATATTTTCTGCTCATATTGAAGATTATAAAATCGAATCAAATCAAATCAAATCAAATTCGAATGTTGACTGTGGCATATAGTGAAGCTACCTTGGACCAAAGCAACGTTTATCGGTGGTACAAAATGTTCTCAGAGGGCCGAGAAGATATGAACGACGAAGAGCGTGCCGGACGCCTGAGCACGTCAACAACAGACGAAAACATTGATAAAGTGAAGAAAATAGTATTAGCCAATCGTCGAATCACCGTTAGAGAAGTTGCTGAGGACCTAAATATATCGATTGGCTCGTGCCATTCGATTTTAACCAATGATTTATATATATATATATATATATATATATATATATATATATATATATATATATATATATATATATATATATATATATATATATATATATATATATATATATATATATATATATATATATATATATATATATATATATATATATATATATATATATATATATATATATATATATATATATATATATATATATATATATATATATATATATATATATATATATATATATATATATATATATATATATATATATATATATATATATTTATTTATTTTTTTTTTTTTTTTTAGTTGTATCTCAATAGAGACGAAGACGCAAACTAGAAACTGAACATGGATGATCAAGGTGTTTACAGAACTTATGACCTGTCATTGGTTGGGTTAAGCGCACGCTTTATGTAATTACAACATTCCCCATTCCACCTTTGTTATTATGATCATGCATGACAAATTTTTGGAAGATGTATATATACTTCAAAATCCATATCTATCTTCACGTGTCAGTTTCAATCAGCCATCTGTGTAGATTTGGTTGCACTTGTGAATTTTTCAAGATTAACCTATACAACCGACCCACTAACGCCATCTATGGAGAAATAATTGTTTTTTGTAATATCTTTTGAGAAAATAAACTGATTTGATTTGATTTGAAACCGTTTCGGGTAAGCAGTCAGTTACCTTCTATGTAAAACTAACTAACTAACTAACCATCACGCCGTCTCCCCGAAGGTGTAGACAGAAAGAATGGACTGCCACACTTTTCTTTCCTGACATATTTCTCTCGTTTCCTCAACATTCATACATCGTGTCATGCACGATAATAATACCATAATTAATTTTAATACCTTCTATGTTGTTTAGGAAAAAAAATTTTTTGGAGTAATACATTTGCCATTCCCTAGGATTGAAATTTAAATAAAAATCTTTTGTGTTAAGAGTTGAGGAAATAAATTTCTATATAAAAGTCGTTTTGACTTCTAAAATCTAATATTTCATGTAATAATGGTAGTTATCTGCGTTTTACTAGTGACAATCTGAAAGAGAAACCATAATTCATACATAATATTACACTATAAGTCATATTTAAGAAAGAAATGGTTGTATACGACTCCGCTATGCCTTCTAGGGTTACAATGTTTCTAGTTACATACAAACAGTCCAACAACACAATAAAATAATATAGAATACTCATAGCGTAATAGGCTTCAATAAAAAAAAGTTGTACTCAAAAGTAAAATAATTTTTAAGCACCATTAAGATGATTTGGACGCACAGAATGAAAGAAGAACGCTAAATCAATTCAATTAACTGTTAAAAAAAAAAAAAAACTTTGTTATAAATATCTCAATTGATTATATGCGGATCGCTGACAGTAGAGAAAATTTGCAAGTGTAAGTGTCAAGGATGTATGAGGCATGCAAAAAGAGTGACCTGGTGATGAATGTGTCTAAATCTAAAGTGATGGTTATCGAGAAAGAAGAATGTATGACGATTTGTGATATAAGTGCGATGGGCGAGAAATTGGAGCAAGTTACCGAATTTACGTATCTGGGAAGCATGTTTACAAGAGACGGAAAAATGGAGAAAGATATCGAAAGAAGGGTTGGTGCTGGGAATTAAATAAATGGCGCACTCAAAGACATTACTACAAATAGAAATATATCCACAGAAGCAAAGCTGGCAGTACACAATGGAGTTGTAGTGCCAACCCTCATGTATGGAAGTGAAGCTTGGAGCTGTCAAAAGAAAGGATACACGCCGTAGAAACGAGATCACTAAGAATAATGTGCGGGAAAACTTTGTATGATAGAATACCGAACGATGAAATAAGAAAGAAATGTAAGGCAGATGACTGCATCATGGATAAAATTAAAAAGGATCCCTGAGATGGTTTGGACATATGGAACGAATGGATGAGAGTAGAATGGTTAAAAAGTTGTACACAAGCAGCGTGAGTGGAAAAAGAAACCGAGAACGACCGAGGAAAACATGGCATGACCAAATTATTCAATTACTAAAATGCGTCCACATTCAAAGTCAGAATAATCGACGTGCGTGCATGGTACGATGTATGAATGTAGAGGAATCCCGAGAGGTATGCCAGGACAGTGTATTGTGGCGATCCATCCTTTCTGCCTACCCCTCCGCGAAAATGGCGTGATGGTTAGTTTTTTTTTAATGTCGATCATTTGAGCCGGAGAAATCCACGTGCGTGCATGACACGATGTATGAATGTTGAGGATGCGAGAGAAGTATGCCAGGAAAGAACAGCATGGCGGTCAATTCTTTCTGGCTTCCTCTTCGGCGATACGGCGTGATGGTTAGTTAAGTCAGTTGATATATTTTTCAGATGGAAGTATCAAGAAATCTCAAAACAAAACAAGAGTATCTTTGTTTCTAGTTCTCTGTCACGACCAATGTCAATTCTTAAGATCAACAAACTTTATATTGATCTCGTAACACTCAATAGTGTGAAGGAGCGAAAGTGGTTAACCTCTTAAATACCAAAAATAGGAATATAAAGCTAGAATGGCAGTGCACAATGGTGTTCTTCTACCGACCCTTATGTATGGAAGCGAAGCATGGAACTGGCAAAAGAAGGATGAAAGTAGAATAAATGCAGTAGAAATGAGATCTCTTAGACGAATGTGTGGATACTCTGTGTATGATAGAGTGTCGAATGAAAATATAAGAAGTGAATGCGGTGCAAATGATGGTGTCATGAACAAAATAATGAAAGGATCATTAACATGGTTTGGACATATGAAAAGAATGAATAAAGAAAGAATGGTAAAAAAATTATATGTTAATGATGTAAATGGAACCAGAAATAGAGGAAGACCGAGGAAAACGTGGTACGATCAAATAAATCAAATATTGAATGTCGGCCATGTGAGGAGTCAGAGAAATCGACGCGCGTGCATGACACGATGTATGAACGTTGAGGAAGCGAGAGAAATATGCCAGGAAAGAAAAGTGTGGCAGTCCATTCTTTCTGCCTACCCCTTCGGGGAGACGGCGTGATGGTTAGTTAGTTAGTTAGGAATATTTTGTTCCGTAACGACGTTTGCTACTAATCAAGACACTTTTATATGAATTAAAACACTTTGAATGTATACAAATACTTGTAGACAAATACAATATAAATAGTATTTGTCTACAAGTATTTGTATACATTGAAACAAAATGTTATAAAAAACTCGTCAAAAATTAAAAAGCATATAAAAATTGGAGAGATTTCTCTGGGCGTTATCTAGTAATATGTGGTTATTGGGTTGATAGCCTTTCACATTACATTAATAAAGATTTTATGCTTACATCTAGTCTCAATAGATGACGCTAGTGTAGATTGAACTAAAATATGTGAAATGTTTCTCAACATGTTAGCATATATACAACTTTCAAAAATTGTCAGACGTGGTGTTCATCGAAGGGCGGAATGGGGAATATTGTATTACATAAAGCGATCGCTTAACCCAACCAATGACAGGTCATTAGTCTAGTAAACGCCTCGACCACCATATTCTGTTTCCATATAATTTACATCTTCGTCTCTCAATAGATACAATTAATTTTTAATAATTAAAATTGATGATAAAGGCGTAAACCTTTGAAACATGTCAAGAAAAACAATCATAAAAGTGGATAAAACAGTGTTACAATTTATTAAAAAATTCATCAATTTGGAATTCCACAGTATTTAATTATTAATGGAAATATAATAAATGACCAATTAAATTAAAATTCAATACCTATGCTCGATATGTTCCCCTTACATCTCCTCTCTCCTCAATCCTAATTATACCCCTTCCACTTTTATACATAACTCGATCTCCATTTAGTATATAATTGACCGCTCTGTTTTATTTGATTGTTAAAATTGTGTACATTGATAAAGGTTACTTGTAACCGAAACATGTCTGAGTTCAGTGAAAATAAAAAATGTTGTAATATAAAGTATAATTATATTTATTCAAATAAATTACTTGTTTTATGGTGAGACTCGTTTTACCTGCCTACCATAGATTTTAACTTGACGTTCAGCCAGCCCACCACGAATGGTCCGCCTTCTTGTTCACATAGTAGAAGTCAATCACCTGGTTAAACAAGATGATGAGGTTGTGCAAGAGATGAGATCACGCGCGAGGAACCATCTTCATAAGCGACGATAGACTTGCTGGATTTTGACTTCGTCCAAAAGTTTTCATCGAATAGGGGAGCACGGGTAGAAGTGAGCCACGGGGAGGAGTGAACCATTTACCATATTACTGTGAAATATGATCGAAACATGTTCAAACTTGACCAACGTGTCGCATACTCGTGCTCGTCCAGCACATCCACTTGCCGCCTGAATCTCGTCAGCTGACAGTATCGCTCGCGCTTTTCGACGCTAAAGTAAAATTTACGAATTTTTTATGAAGGGTTTGACACCTTGCTGTTTAGTTCTAAACAACGGAAAGTGACTCAAAAGTAAGTACTAAATTATATAGTACCTAGAACTGTGTGTTTGTGGTGCATATTACACATATATATTGAGGACTGAACCAACTTCGATTGGGGAGGATTGAACCATGGTTCATTCCTACCCCGCAGTCACTTTAATCTAAAATATTTATTTTATTATTTCTCCTTTGTGTGCAGGTAACAACAATGCCTCGAATACATAAAAGAAAAACAGAAAATTCAAGGACTACCGAAACTGAAATGAAAAATGCACTGAATTTAATTAACCCTTAACGTACCGTGTTCAAAACAAAACGCTTGCTCCCATGTGGTAAGTTCAGTTTACCGCTAACTTTATCTTAATATCAAGCATATGACTAGATGAATCAAAATTTAATTTATGTCATCTTGTAGGGAATTTCATTAGGAATAGATCGATATCTATAACATACATGGATTATTTGAAAAACATATCATTATTAATTTTTTTCTGGAACCATGCGATTTCTGATATGTAATGCGTCATAGCATACGGTCGACTAAACATCGTCTGCCGGTCGGGTCGAAACTTGTATGCACGCCGGGCCGGCGGGGCGAAGATAAAGGCACCTAGGCAAAATGTATAGTACGTTCAAGACAACGAGTACGTATTAATATATGTCCCTTTTGGTAAAGTGTTAATATTTTCACAGTTCTGATATTATTAACTTACGTGCTGCGTTTTCATCCAGTCGGTATTATTACGTACCTATTGAAAAGGTCAAAGATATAATTTATAATATGTTCAAAACAGCGAGTAAGTATTTGTCACTTTTGATAAAGTTGTAAATATTAGCAAAACAAATTCTACCTTAACACGAATGAAGGTGAGGGCAGTCATAGAAAATATTTTTTTTTGGGATGAAGGAAGTAATTTTTTGCTTTTTTTTTTATTACGAAATATTGAAAACACTTCAATGGAGGATTACAATTTTTTTTATAATATTAGGGTCCATAGGTTTTAAGAAAATCAACTTTAAATTGGCAGTGGAAACTCAATTTACCACATGGCAACGCGACGGTTAAGGCAGGAAAGAGAGACAAGAAGTAGATTTCTTGTGCAGCTCTGTTACAGACAGAGCTATGCATATAGAAGATTCCAACTCTTCTGCAACTCATCACATCATTTCGTCTTCTCAAGTTGTCGACAAAACGACATTGTTATCATAGCTGATCAGCCATCATCATCTGGTATATTTGTTAGCCCTCAGAATTTCAAAGGCAGGAAAAAGGAGTAACATAAGAAAGGGAAGGAAAAAAGGTCGATCAATGATTGCTACGGATACTCCTGAAAATGAGGAAATTATGAACAGGTCATGTAATGAAAAGCTGGCTAAAAAACCCAGAAATATTCATCAAGAATTGATGATCAGCGAAGATGAATCAGAAGAAGAACCAGTATTACAGGATTCATCAGATTCAGATTGTCAATTTGAAGACTTAATTATTCAAGAGGACGATTTACATAATGATTTCAATGGAGATCCTGGTGAAGGGAGCTTCGTCTTAGTTAAATGTACTATTGCTAAAAAGTCTAATATATATAATACTATGTTGGGAAGGTATTAAGTTTTGATAATGTAAGACAAGTGGTTTTTGCTTAAAAAGGGTATTTTTTATGATGCCAGACATTCCTGATATTTCTACGGTAGCTCTAAATGATGTTAGATTGACACTTCCCCAGCCAAGGTGTTCAGGCACAACAAAAAGACAACACTGCCATTACAAATTTACGGTTCAATTTGATTATATTGACGTTCGTTGATTTTTTGTCTTTTTTTATTACCTTCATTAATTTGTTATAATATTTCAATACTTATTTCTCTTCATTTTTACTTTGATTACATTATTTTTCTATTACCTTGAGAGAAATAAATATTTAGGCTAAACATTTTAATAATACCACCATCATGTAATTGGTTCAACTCAACTCACTACTTGGTTCAATCCTACCCGTACACGGGTAGAAGTGAGCCAGTAGGTGTCTTGCTGTATTTGCTCAAATTATAAAGAACTTAAACATATTATCAAATTTGTTTTATTACCATCACATAAACAATAAACGTAGCTAACATAGGGAGCTTACTCTGCTGGTTTATCTTGTTTCCTTTCCCCAGAACAACGGTTTTAAAAAAAAGTGGTTCACTCCTACCCGTGCTCCCCTACCTAATGCAGTCATTCCTAAAGTGATCGATATAGACCTGCAAGGTTCACGTCAAAGAAAAAAGAATTGGGGTACATGAGATGTAAATGGGGGTCTGCAAGAATGGATCCCATTGGAAATCTCTCGAAATACAAATATATAGTTAAATAGTCCATTAAAATGCTATGATGAAACACTATGATACTTCAACGTCATTACTGTTAAAATTTATAACTAACTAACTAACTAACCATCACGCCGTCTCCCCGAAGGGGTAGGCAGAAATAATGGACTGCCACACATTTCTTTCCTGACATATTTCTCTCGCTTCCTCAACATTCATACATCGTGTCATGCACGCGCGTCGATTTCTCTGACTCCTCACATGGCCGACATTCAATATTTGATTTATTTGATCGTGCCACGTTTTCCTCGGTCTTCCTCTATTTCTGGTTCGTACACATATACTTTTTTTTAACCATTCTTTCTTCATTCATTCTTTCCATATGTCCAAACCATCTTAATGATCCTTTCATATTTTGTTCATGACACCATCATTCGCACCGCATTCACTTCTTATATTTTCATTCGACACTCTATCATACACAGAGTATGCACACATTCGTCTAAGAGATCTCATTTCTACTGCATTTATTCTATTTATAACATTGTTATAATATCACAATTTCTTTTTATTCACTGAGGGTGTCGTTAGATAATTTTAATGTGGTAAAGGGGGCGATTTTTCCAATACGGTTATCCTTCCTCCCCCCAAAAAAAAAAACGAAATTTAAACGAGTATATATTTTATGCAATGAATTTCCTACTATAGCCTCGTACGGTACAAAATTTATCCTAGGTGATAAAATGAACCTTTTAGAATGAGCTTTTATTTTATATGAAGAACATGATATTCTTCTTCTCCTTATAGACCTTTGGTCTGTTCCTGAAACCAGGCTGGCCTCTCTTGGGAGGTTGACTCCCAGCTATCTCTCCATCTCTTCGTCGGTTTTCCGGGGACGGCAGCCGGCAGGAATCTGATGCGCCACAGCGTGTGGGATTCTGGTGGGATCCATCCTCTGCACGTGCGCATTCCAGTATCTTCAAATCAAATCAAATCAAATCAGTTTATTTCATCAACAGACATTACAAAATTTATTTTTAAGGCATCTATTGAGAACAGGTAAAATAATATATTATATATAGTATACTACCAGAAACGCATAAGATATGGTTCAACATTAGGAAGACAGGATACTCTCCAGAATTAAGAGTATTTGCCTTCTGAACGTACTTTCACTAACATGAAAGACGTCGATCTCCGAGGAGACCGCGTTCAGCAGACTAATTGCTCTTCCCACCGGTGTCACCAGAGGCAGATTGGTTCTGGCGGCCGGTAGGTAAAACAATCTGTGCTGTCGCTGTCGGAGATATCTATCGGGGACAAAAAGCCGAACACCCTCCAGTACGGCCGAGTTCTCGAAGTATCCCCTAATTAATCTAAAGAAATGGGTAATTAGATGCCCATCTCTTCGAAGCTGTAGAGAATTGGTTCTTCTGTCTTCTGCGTTTTCTGCCCCATCTCACGACATCCTTCACCTTGCAGATCTCGCGGATGGCCGTATTCCTCACTCTATCGCGAATTTCCTTTTTGTTTTAGCTTGGGTCGATACAGATTTACCTTTGTCCGAGGCGGTTTTCTGTGGGCTGTGAGCAACTTGGCTGTTTTACGACAAGCAGGTTGCTAGCCTTGTTTATCAACCCTCCTCTTTTCTCATCCGGGCTTGGGACCGTCAATGGCAGAGTTAGCATGATATTGAGCAAGTTAAATATTTTGCGTGTGAAAATGTAGTTTATTTGACAGAGCTTATAACATCGAAGCTCCTAAAGAAAGTGTATCAGTGTGCTAAATGCTAAAAATTAAAAAACGCCCCGCCATACCTCTAAAAACACCCACAAAGTGGCGCTGGTTAAGAATCACTGTCAAACTCTAATATTTTATTGTAATTTATTTAAGAAATAAACTTTTGGTTCTGATTTTGAAAATTTGATCTGGTTCATGTGGTGCTCCCGTAAATTTGGAATTATTTTGTGTATAAGTGAATTGTTTTGGTCAATTTGATTGTTGCCGCACTTTATAATAGTTAACTGTGACATGTAATACGTTTGAACTGTTTTGATGTTAAAATTATACAAGTTTTTTCTTTTATATAAAAATTTTTAGACAGGTGTAAAAATAATTTTTTCATTTGTTCCAATGACAATTTGAATAATTTCTTCAATATTATTTTAAAGTTCTTGCTGGTGTTGGTTTGTCTTAAGTGCCTAATTACTGCTAATTTAAAAAAACGGTGGATACGTGGAACATAAATTAAATAGACAATATGTGCACCTTCTAAAAAGAACATTACGTGTTAAATTATTTTTATTTTGTTATTTTATTTTATATTATTTGTTTTAGATTTATTTTGTGGATGTTGAACGATTGAAGTGTGCGCGGGA
>JAHDVF020000242.1:0-21578 GCA_022606425.2 Lepidostoma basale
TGCAGAATGAAAATATGGCTGTGTTGGAATTTATGACTGAGGTTGAGGGGATTAGCATCAATGGTGTGGATATGATAGCTTGGAACGATGCAGGAAAAATAGTAGATTTTAAGGTAATGGTACGCCCTCTTAAAGCTCTCCATTTGTTACAAAGCAAAATGGCAGCTATGTTGGAGCAGATGAAATCCGAAGAAAAATAATAGATTATAAAAACATGACAAAAAATCAAATACTCTTAATCTTAGTAGTAGCAATAGTAGGTTTTCTACTTTTTTATTTCGCTAAAAGAGAAGAAAAGCAAGACCAGAAAATTATTGAAACAGGTACAAAAACAGTGGGCATTATAACGAATTATATGAATAATCAGGAAAAAAATCATACAACGCAAAGTATTTTTTATTCGTTTGAAGTGAATGGGCAAAAAATAAATTCGTCTAAAATTATGCCTAATAATATACTTACTTGCAAAGATAGTACTTGCATAGGACAAAAATTTGCGGTATATTATTTGCCAGAAAATCCTGAAAAATTTCATGTGGCAGTTTTTGAAGAAAAATAAACTAAATTATTGAATCATTGATAATCAAATAATTATATTAAGCATTTACAATTTAGCATTACTACTTAACGAATGACCTTAGAAGATTTAAGAAAAAACATTGATAACATTGATAATCAATTATTAACGCTCCTAAACGAGCGAATGAATTTGGTGCATCAAGTAGGCGAGGTAAAACGTTCTACAAAGGCGGTTATTTATCGCCCTGAAAGAGAAAAAGAAATTATCGACCGTCTAGAATCGCAGAGTAAAGGCTTGTTGAATAGGGCTGGAATTGATGCCATTTTTACCGAAATTTTTGCCGTTGCCCGTAATTTAGAACTGCCCGAACGAGTGGCATATTTGGGTCCCGAAGGTAGTTTTACGCATCAAGCAGCTGAAAGTCGTTTTGGGCCTATGAGCGAGTACATGGCGTTGCCAACTTTTCGCTCGGTGGTAGAAAGTGTAGAAGCTGGGCGGGCAAGATTTGGTGTAATTCCTATTGAGAACAGCCGAGAAGGAACTGTGCCAGAAACGGTAGATATTTTGTTTGATTCCAACGTAAAAATTGCCGCCGAATTGGCAATTGATGTAAATTTTAGTTTTGCTTCCAATAGTGATAAATTAGATAAAATCAAGAAAATTTATACAAAAGATATTGCATTTAGGCAATGTAGTAAGTTTTTGAAAGAATATTTTGAAGGTTTTAATATAGAAATGATTGCTGTAGAATCTACTTCAAAGGCGGCAAAATTGGCTTCCGAAGATGCTAATGCGGCCGCAATTTGTTCGTCTATTGCAGCAAAATTATTTGAATTGCCTGTTTTATTTAATAATATTGGCGATAGCGTAAATAATCGCACAAGATTTTATATTTTAGCGAAAGATTTTGTAAATCAAAAAAGCGAGCTGGGCGATAAAACAACCATTATCGTAGAATTGCCACATACCGATAAACCAGGTGTTTTGGCAACTTTCTTGCAAGATTTTAAAGAAAAAAATATAAATTTAACCAAAATCGAAAATCGTCCCTATAAAAATTCAAATGATTTTAGTTTTTGGTTTTTTATCGAAGCCGAAGGACATCACACAGACGAACCTTTACGAGAAATTTTTGAAAAATACGAAGGAAAAATTCGAGTTTTGGGAAGTTATGTAAGAACTTGCTAGAAATTTTAGAAAATAACAACGAAAATACTACTAAAAAATATGCTTAATTGGATTTTTAGAAACGCCTTCAAATTAAAAGGCTGGAAAGTGGTGGGCGACGTTCCAATTGATGTTCGCAAGGCAATTTTTGCTGTTGCTCCGCACAATTATTATGCTCCTGATTTTATGCTCGGGCTGTGTTCACGAGCAGTTTTGCATAGAAATATTGGTTTTTTGGGCAAAGCCGAGTTGTTTAAAGCTCCTTTTGGTTGGTTTTTTCGAGCATTGGGCGGTACGCCCGTAGTGCGTACAAAAAATAATAATCAAGTACAAAACGTAATTGATACCTTTAATAACCACGAAGATTTGTTAATAGCCGTTGCCCCAGAAGGCACTCGAAAAAATGTAGAAAAGCTCCGAACAGGTTTTTATTACATGGCTCATGGAGCAAATGTGCCTATTATTATGGTGGGTTTTGATTACCAAAAAAAGGAAGTGCTATATCATGCTCCGTTTATGCCAAATGGCAATTTTGAGGAGGATATTAAAAAATATTTTGTGCCTTTTTTTAAGTCTATTCAAGGCGTTCAGAAAAATTGGATAAAAAATTATGAAGCAGGAAATTTTGGAGCAGATAAAAATGAAAACAAGGTATCGTAAGATACCTTGTTGTGTTTCTTTTCCCATTCTTTCTAAGAATTAAAATCCCTTTATGGTACTTCCTCCATCTACTAAACTTATATTTAAATTACATCCAGCTAAATATGCTTTTCCTGTTCCATCAGGAAAATAAATTGTCAATGTATTCCAAACGTATGGATATTTACCTTCTTTTGCAACATAATATATACTACCATTAATTTTTAATTCATCAAACAGTTCTTTAAAAGCCACATCTCCTACCCAATTTTTAATATCGGTTATAGAAACTGGTTTGAAAAAAAATGCTTTATTAAAGTCCTCTAAGTTCACAGGCAAATCACTCCAGGAGGGAAAAGTTAAACTTTTGTTCCTATCTCCTTTGTTTATAAGAATGGTTCCTAATTCATTTCTATTAGAAATACCCATTACCAATGAGTTTTGGTATCCAGCAGTAGTACTGTATTCTATTAATTGGTTCTTGTTAAAATTAGTGGGAGTATATTTACTTGTTTTAAAGGCATCGACAATTGCTTGAATAGTTTTTTCTGACCTAGAAATAGAATCAATGGCATATTTGGTAGTTGTTCCAATAATTATTCTGGTCATTTTAGTAGTTATGCCATAATAATCGGTATTACTTATTACTTTGTCTATAATAGGAGTATTAACTACTGGTGTTGAAAGTGTAAGGGTACTTTCAGCTTTTTTGCTACATCCAATAATTATAAATAAAAAATAGGGTAAAAATAAAAATCTTGAACTCTTAAAAAGTTTATGATAACAGCCCATATCAATATATTGTTTAATGAATGAAAATATTTACTCATAAAATTAGTAAATATTTATGAATAAGATACCTTTTTTATTAGAAATCTAAATGGCAATTTAGCCAACCGCCATCAAAGCGAACATTGTATTTTTTATAGAAATTTATGGCAGGTTCGTTCCAATCTAGCACTTGCCACATCATGCCTGTACAATCGGTTTGGCGAGCTTCTTCAATGGTTCGGTCTAATAATAATTTCCCTGCTCCTGTGCCTCTGGCATTTTCGGTTACTACCAAATCTTCGAGGTACAAACGTTTTCCTTTCCAAGTAGAATAGCGGTAATAATAAATAGCAATGCCAATAATTTTTTTGTTAGCATCTTCTGCCACAAAAGACCCAAAAGCAGGATTTTCTCCAAAACCTTCTCTAAGCATTCTTGTTTCGTCATTCGTAACTTCTTCGGGGGCGTTTTCATAAAGTGCTAATTCTCGCACTAAATTCATCATGGCTGGAACATCGTTTGGCGTTCCTTTTCTTAGGGTTATTGACATAAGTTAATTAAAAATAAAATTGTGTTATTTTAATATTTCCATAGTGATGGGGCGACCGTCGCACGGTTGCAACCCCATCACTATGGGAATTTACTCCAAATTCACATATTTCTCCCATTTATCTAAAACAGATTGAAAATCTTGGGGTAAATCACACTCAAATTGCATAAATTCTTTGGTAGTTGGGTGAACAAATCCTAAGGATTTTGCATGAAGAGCTTGTCGAGGTATCATTTCGAAGCAATTTTCTACGAATTGTTTGTATTTATTAAACATACTTCCCTTCAAAACTTTGTCGCCTCCGTAGGTTGCATCATTAAAAAGAGGGTGTCCTAAATGTTTCATGTGAGCCCGAATTTGGTGGGTTCTGCCAGTTTCTAAATTGCATTTTACCAAGGTTACATAACGCAACTGTTTGATAATTTGATAATGCGTAATGGCTTCTTTTCCAAAATCTCCTTCGGGAAAAACACTTGTTACACGGCGGTCTTTTAAACTTCTTCCTACATTAATATTTATTGTTCCTTCGGCTTCTTTTGGTTCGCCCCAAATTAAGGCATAATAAGTTCTTTCGGTCGAATGGTCGAAAAATTGCTTGGCTAAGAATGCCATGGCATACTCGTTTTTAGCAATTACCAAAAGCCCCGAAGTACCTTTGTCAATACGATGCACCAAACCTGGGCGAGTTTCGCCGTTACGGTGGGTAGGCAAATTTTTGAAATGATAAACCAACGCATTTACCAACGTACCCGACCAGTTTCCATGAGCGGGGTGTACTACCATAGATGCCTCTTTGTTTACCACCAATACATCATCGTCTTCATAAACGATATTTAACGGAATATTTTCGGGTAAAATTTCGGAATCTCGTGGCGGATTTGGCAAGGAAATAGTTATTAAATCGAGTGGTTTTACTTTGTAACTCGTTTTAATGGATTCGTTATTTACCTTTACCGAATCAGTTTCGATGGCACTTTGTATTTTATTGCGACTTGTATTTTGCAATTTGTGCATCAAATACTTGTCTATTCGTATGGGCGTTTGTCCTTTATCGACTTCAAATCGGTGGTGTTCAAACAAATCGTCTTCTTCTTCCTCGTAATTCTCTATATTTTCAGCCATATTTGCTTTGTTTTGCTATTTAGGTGTTGGTTTTTAGACTAAAAACTAAAAACCAACACCTAAAAACTAAATAATTTCCCAAAATTACCACTTTATGATTGATTTAGCTAAAATTATTGTTAATCCTTCGCCTTTGCAACGCTTGGACGAGGAACTTTTTGAGCGAAAAAAAATAAATTTTTATCTAAAAAGAGAAGATTTATTGCACCCCCAAGTGTCGGGCAATAAATGGCGAAAATTAAAATATAACTTCTTGAAAATGAATGAGTTAGGCTTAAATTCAATGCTTACTTTTGGCGGTGCTTTTTCTAATCATATTTATTCGGTGGCTGCCGCAGGGAAAATTTTTGGCTTTAAAACTATTGGCATTATTCGTGGCGATGAATTAACGGAAACTTCTAACGAAACCTTAAAATTTGCGTCAGAAAATGGTATGAAATTAATTTTCGTTTCACGAACAATTTTTAGAGAAATAAAAGAGTTTAGAAGTGCCGAAGAAATTTTAGCAAAACTTACTTTAACCGATTATTCAGTCATTCAATCAATCAAAAATTCGTTCATTGTACCCGAAGGTGGAACAAATAATTTTGCCTTAAAAGGAGTTGGAGAAATGGCAAAAGAAATTACTGATGAGCTAGGCTATTATCCAATTATTGCTACTGCCGTAGGTTCTGGCGGAACATTGGCAGGCATTTGCTCTTTTACTAAAAATAATGGATTGGTTGTTGGCGTTTCGGTTTTAAAAAATGGCGATTATGTTTTTGATAATGTAGCTAAGTTGTTGAAAATAAATGATATAGAAAATTTTAAATTTGAAAAAGCACTCAATTTTCATCACGAAGGCTACGGTAAAATTACGGCTGAATTGATGAATTTTATCAAAAAATTTGAAGAAAAAAACGCTATTTTACTCGAACAAGTTTATACAGGAAAGTTATTATTTGCTCTTTATGAGTTAATAGAAAATGATTATTTTCCCGAAAATTCTACCATTGTGGCAATTCATACAGGCGGTTTGCAAGGGCGAAATTTTTAAATAGGTAATTTTTATTGTGTAGGCTATAATGATTGGCAAAATTAACCATTCAAAAAGGCAACCCAATAGCAAAATTTGATTGTATTTTATAATATTTGTCGTAATTATTAGAATTAAACCTGCCTAAAACCCAGCGTTGTCCTTCGGGTTGTGAAGGGTCAAGTACTTTTATTCCTAAGTCATAACGAATAATAAAATAAGATAAATCCCAGCGAAACCCGATGCCTGTACCTACGGCAATTTCCTTATTAAAACGACTAAAATCAAAATCAGCTTTATCTCGTTTTGTATCTACTTGATACCATCTCCAAACATTTCCTGCATCTAGAAATACGCCTAAATTTATATCGCCCACAAAAAAACGAAACATTTTTGTACGATATTCAATGCTGGCATCTAGTAAAATATCGCCAGGTTGTGATAAATAACGCGTTGTGCTAGTACTTTGAACTGTATCTGGCAAGGCAGAACCAGGCCCCAAGGAGCGTGGCGACCAAGCTCGTAAACTATTGCTACCGCCTGCAAAAAAACTTTTTTGATAAGGTATAATGCCTATTTTTCCATACGATTGGGCAATGCCCACATTAATTTTATACGCCCATGAACTATTGCGGGTAATAGGAAAATAGCGTCGGTAATCAATATTTACTTTCCAAAAACGATAATATGACCTGCCGCTACTATCATCTGCCCCAACAGAAATTATTTTATCTAGAAAATTTATTTTATCTTTTTCTTTAAAAAAATTAAGTATTGTCCCGCCAGATTCCACAAAAAAACGTAGATATCTAGCTCGTTTATTTTGTCCAAGTGCCTGATTATTAAACACATACGACGCATTTATGCTAGATACAAATTGTGGTTTATATAATTCTTGAAGTGCTGGTTCTTTTTTTAAGGCTTCTATAAAAAGAGGATTTTTATAAGGTGTATTAATTAAATTCATATCAATAGGCAAAATTTGTATGGTTTCATGCAGCGATTTTCGCCAAGAATAACTGCCCGTAAATCTAAAATTTAAGGTTTCTCGATAAATTTGAGATGAATAATTTGCTCCTAAACTCAATTGTGTGCGAGGACTTTTTAGGGCTAGTTTTCTAGCTATTCGGTAAGGTAAAATTATTTCTGGAAAATTTAATGATACTGTTGCTCCATATTCTCGGCTCAATTCTTTTTCTCGATTTATGGCAGAGGGTTGTCCTTCTAGCGAAAACCGTAAGCCAATTTCGAGGTTATCTAAGGAGTGCATCAAGTTTCTAATTCTTAGCGTTCCGCTTACACCACCACCAAAAATATCCTGAATAGTATTGCCATTAATATCCGCCGTAACAAAATATTTTTCTAGGGTAGGAGCAGTAATTATGGCTTTGAGTTTCCCATTGTTGGGTGAACTAAAACGAGTATTGGTAAAGGCAAATTGGTCGAGAATGCTTAATTGGCGTTGCGTTTCTAAAACATCAGTTTGACTAAATAAATGTGTAGGGCGTAGCGTAATTCTGCTATCTAGCAAGCGTACAGGCAATTGTTTTTGGATAAGAATATACTTGATGCCATTCGTAAACTGAACAGTGGTATCAATGGCACTTACTTTATTAACCGCATTGGCATCAACGGCGGTAAACTCAATAGATTCTAAGGTATATTGCTGTAATTGAGGTTTATCTGAATCATCTTTTAAGGTAAATTTTATAGCAGTATGTTTCGATTTTCGGAAATTTTCTTCGGTTTTTTGGGCTTTTATGGCAATATATTGCTTGTCGAAAAGATAATAACCATTGTTTTTAAAGAGATTTTCTAGGCGAATTCGCTCGGCAATAATTTTATCTTCGTCATAATTATCATTCATTTTTATTAATGAAGAAGCCAATGTTTTTTTTATTAAACTATCCATAGCACTTCTTTTTAAATCATAAATTACCGAATCCATTGTATAAACCTGATTTTCAGTAACTTCATATACCAACCGCATTTCGCCCCGAAGAGTAGAGTCGATGATAGGTTTCACGACAGCATCTTGGTACCCCCTGCGTGATAAATAGGCTTGAATATTTTTAGCCGTTTTATTGATGGCTTCGTTGCTAATCTTGGTGGTTGGTTCTGCTCCTGTGTTTCTAAATATCCATGCTAATTTTGCTTTTCTGGTTTCTTCTCGGTTAGTTATTTTCTCATTTATCCTAATTTTTTTTCGAGCAACAACGGCATTATAAAAAAGACTATCAGAAGGCAATTTTTTTAACTTTTTAGTTAATTTCTCAATTTTTTTTATACGTGGTTTATCATTATAAATAGTTAGTCCAAAATTATACCACCAAACAGCAGGCGTAAGGCTAGGCAAGGATAATAAACGAGTATTGGGTTTTTGATTAGGCGGAATTAAGGCTTCTAAATCGTCGGTTAAAATAGTTTTATTGCCCTTAAATGCCTGACTATAAAGCAAATGTTCCCCTTTTTCTAGATGCACTGCTCGTTTGCATGAGAAAATCAATGAAATAATTACGAGGAAATAAGTATATTTGAATAAAAATTTCAAAAGAAAAAAAGTTAAATTCGTTAAGATGATTTCTAAACAAAAGCAAAAATACGTCAATTCGTTGCAAATAAAAAAAATTAGAGCCGAACATCAAGCATTTTTGGTAGAAGGAGCAAAAAGTGTTCTTGAATTAGTAAAATCGAGCTTTAAAACCGAAATTATTTATGCTACGCCAAGTTTTTTTGAACAAAATGAAAACTATTTAAAAAATTTTCAAACAGAAATTATTGAACAAAACGAACTCGAAAAACTAGGAACGCTTCAAAGCAATAATGCCGCTTTGGCAGTGGTAAAAATGAATGAAAATAGCTTTCTGAAATGTAACGAAAAGGAACATATTTTAGTACTAGATGATATTAGAGACCCTGGAAATTTAGGTACAATTATAAGGATTGCCGACTGGTACGGTATTAAAAAAATTATATGTTCGGAGAACACCGTAGAGTTTTATAATCCCAAAGTCATTTCGGCTACCATGGGGTCATTTACGAGGGTTCAAGTATATTATACAAATTTAGTGAATTATTTTCAAGATATTGATAACCAAGAAGTTATAGGTGCTTTTTTAGAAGGGAAAAATATTCATCAGCATCAATTTTCGGAAGCAGGTTATATTGTTTTGGGCAATGAAGCCAATGGAATTTCGGCAGAAGTAGAAAAGTATATTTCTCGGAAAGTTACAATTCCTAGTTTTGGGGAAGCCGAATCATTAAATGCGGGTATTGCCACAGCAATTGTGTTGGATAACTTACGAAGAAATTTTACAACTTAAAATCGACCTTGTATCTAGCTTAATTTATTAGTAATTTTGCATTATTTTTAAAGAAATTTTAATAAACTATTTATAATGATTGTATCTGCTGATAATTTTGTGGTTGTTGAAGGGCCAGAACCGCATCGAGTTCGTACCCGAGAAATATTAAAAAGCCACCCAGAAGTAAAAAAATTAATTACAAAAACATCTTCTACTTTTTATATTACCTTGTTTTGCGTAATTTCTCAAATAGTTATTAGCTATTTTTTGAGAAATGAAGCATGGTATTGGATAGCAGGTGTTGCGTGGTGTGTAGGAGCATTTTTTTCGCATACGCTTTTTGTTTGTATTCATGAAGCGGCTCATAATTTAGTTTTTCGTAAGGTTTGGGGCAATGTTGCTACGGCAATTATTGCTAATTTTCCCTCAATTGCTCCCACAGCAGTAACGTTTAAGAATTTTCATTTAAAACATCATGCTTTTCAAGGCGTCCATGAACTTGATGCCGATTTGCCAGATTGGTACGAAGCTCGTTTAATCAGAAATTACTCTATTGGAAAAGCAATTTGGTTGTTTTTATTTCCACTTTTTCAAGCTATTCGTACCCTTCGTTGCCGAGAATTAGCCGTAATTGATAGATATGTAATGATGAACATTGTAGCACAAATAGCTTTTGATGTAGCCATTGTATATTTTTGGGGTTGGGGAGCATTTGCTTATTTGGCTTTAAGTTTTTGGTTTTCGGTAGGGCTTCACCCACTTGGAGCAAGATGGATTCAGGAACATTATCTAGTTTTAGATATTAACCAAGAAACGTATAGCTATTATGGTAGATTAAATACTGTAAATATGAATGTTGGTTATCATAACGAACACCACGATATGCCGTCTATTCCTTGGATAAATTTACCAAAATTGAAAGCTACCGCTCCTGAATTTTATGATAATTTGCACGCTCATACGTCGTTCACAAAGTTGTTTTTTCAGTTTTTATTCGACCAAGAAATTAGTCTTTTTTCAAGAATTACACGGAAAGAAAGAGGTAGAGTTTCGCTGAAAGACCAATCTACGCCAGATGTAGATATTATTGGAGCGTAATAATTTATTCGTAATTTGTTGATAAGCAGCACTTTATAAAAGAAAAAGCCACAATATTGTGGCTTTTTCTTTTATAGTGCTGTAGCAAAAACCCTGTTAGAGGAAGTGTTTCATTATTCTGTTTCATTTCGTCTTTTCTTTGAAGATTTTGCTCGTTTGTTAAATTCTAACGCAAGGTCTGTCCAATAGTCAAAAGATTTTTGCGACTTCATTCCAATTTCTTCTATCATTACATAACCTTTCATAGGTCGTTTTGTAAAATCCATTGTTCGGCAACCTAATTTTTCAACGCTTTCTTCGTGCAAATCAGGGTCAATGCGACACATCAATTCATCTTTAATAATGCCAACACACATTTTGTCGTTGTACATAAAAGTTAAACCTCCCATCATTGCTTTTTCAACAACATTTGGTAGTGTGTCAAATTTTTGACGTATTCTATTGGCTAAATCTTCGTTGTAGGACATTTCAAAATTACGTCATTGAATGTAAGGCAATTCTGTTTCCTTCTGTGTCTATAAAATGAGCCATAAACCCATTTTGTCCAATGGCAGTTTTGGGCAACAAAATTTTTGCTCCTGCATTTTCTATTCTTGCTAGTGGAATATTTAAATCGTCTCCTCCATTAAGATATACAACTGTTCCCTTGTCGGAAGGTTCAAATCCATCACCTTGTACAATACCACCACCAACTCCATTTTGCATATCGCAAGGAAGCATTCCATACTTTCCGTCTGGGAAAGGCATTTCCATTATTTCTGCGTCAAAAAGTGTTTCGTAAAACTTTTTTGCTCTTGTGAAATCCGTTACTGGAATTTCAAACCAATTAA
The DNA here is from genome assembly GCA_022606425.2 of Lepidostoma basale. Taxonomy (NCBI): domain Eukaryota; kingdom Metazoa; phylum Arthropoda; class Insecta; order Trichoptera; family Lepidostomatidae; genus Lepidostoma; species Lepidostoma basale. The sequence continues at coordinate 11,018 of JAHDVF020000242.1, forward strand.
TTGCGTTTGTCATATTTTTTAAAGTTAAAATTTACAAGTTTTTTCAGAGATTTATATCCATAAAATCGCAGATAGATTTTTTCAATTTCAATATTTACGCTTCAACTACCGCAGTAGCATAATCGCCAGCTTTTAATTTTGCTTGTACTTTTTCAAAGCAATTCATGGTATATTCTACATCTTCTAAGGTATGCGAAGATGTTGGAATAATACGCAACATAATTACGCCCTTCGGCACAACGGGATACACAATAATTGAACAAAAAATACCCATGCCTTCACGCATATCACGCACAAGGTTTGTTACAACGGCTAGGTCATAATCGCCGTGCAATAATACAGGTGTTACGGGCGATGTTGTTTCGCCAATATCAAAGCCACGTTTACGGAAACCTTCTTGTAAAGCCGTAGCAATTTTCCAAAGATTTTCTTTAAATTCGGGGTGTTTTTTTATTAATTCTAAGCGTTTCATGCCTGCTTTTACATACGGCATTGGTAATGCTTTGGCATAGGTTTGTGAACGCATATTGTATTTCAAGAACATCACAACTTCGTGGCTTGCCGCAATAAATGCTCCGATGGCAGCCATCGATTTTGCAAAAGTACAAAAGTGTAAATCTACGCCATCTTGCACGCCAAAATGCTCGGGAACACCTGCACCTGTTTTGCCCATTGTGCCAAAACCGTGTGCATCATCAACTAATAATCGAAATTCATATTTTTCTTTTAAGGCAACAATTTTATCTAAACTGCCTACTTTGCCCGACATTCCAAAAACGCCTTCTGTAATTACCAGAACGCCACCACCTTGTTCGGTCGCTAATTTTGTAGCACGTTGAAGATTTTTCTCCAAACTTGCCATGTCATTATGGTTAAATTTGTAGTATTTTCCCAACTTGGCTTTGTGTAAACGAATGCCATCAATTAAACACGCATGAGACTCGGCATCATATACAATTACATCTTTATTATCAACAATACATTCAATAACCGACATTACGCCTTGGTAGCCATAATTCAATAAAAATGAATCTTCTTTGCCTACAAATTCGGCTAATTGTTTTTCAAATTCTTCGTGCATGGTGCTGTTGCCAGTCATCATTCTAGCACCCATTGGGTAGGCTAGTCCAAATTCTGCGGCAGCATCGGCATCGGCTTTACGCACTTCTGGGTGGTTGGCTAATCCTAAATAATTATTCAACGACCAGTTTAAAATTTTCTTTCCCTGAAACTCCATGTGTGGCCCAAGCTCGCCTGTGAGCATCGGAAAAGAAAAATAATGGTGTGAATTAAATTGTTTGGCGGCTGTGCCAATATGACCTAAATCGGAAACTGTTTTTTCAAAAATATCTCTCATTGTCGTATCTATCAAAAATTTAGGAGTAAATTTTTCCTGTATTTTTTGGTTAAAATTTTCGCAAAAATAAGAATTTTTTAGCAAAAAATCAAGTAAAAATCCTAAATGGACTTGTGAATTAATCTAAAAAATGAAGAATCGTATATAAATATGCTACGCCAATAAGCATACCCACCATTGCCCCTGTAATAAGTTCGGACAATTTGTGTCGCCGAAGCACCAATCTCGACCACGCAATAATGCCTGCAAAAGCTAAAATGCAACAGCCAATCAGCATATTTTGTTGAAGCATCACACAACCTACAAATACAGCCGTGGCAGTGTGCAACGACATTTTGATTTTTGTATTGATAAAACTGCCCAACAAAATTAAAATAAATACGAAAAATAGGAGGGTAATTTGGAGTTTTGGCTGGTGCGTAAAATAAAAAATAAGCACCAAAATGCCCAAAATAAGCGAAGCAATTTGGTAGATTTTTGTGCGTTGCTTGCGTTGCGAAACATCAAAATTAGAAATTTTACCTTCATTTTTTTTGATTAGCAAGTAAATAATCATGCTTGTTAGGGCAAGTGCAATTAAGCCAAAGGTTAAGAAATTATTAGCAGGAAAATCATTTTTAAAATAAATCCAAATACCCAAAAAACTTAACAACGCAAACGGGTGTCCAACGGTAGAAATGACCTTGGCAAAAGTGCTTTTTTTCATGAAAAATTAGTTGGTAAACAAACTCAAATCCCAATGCTGTGAAGTTTTGTAGCGTAAATGTCCATTTTCAACTACGAGCGGAGACGCAATATTATTATGAAAAAGTTGTCCCGTGCCAAGTCCTTGCGGCAAGGTGTTTTTGTATTGAGCCGTAAATTGAGCAATAGCATTTAAGCCAATATTCGATTCTAGTGCGGAGGTAATCCACCAGCCAATTTCTAGCCGAGTAGCAATTTCAATCCATTCTCGGCAATGTTGCAAACCGCCCAATAAGGTAGGTTTTAAAATGATATATTGGGGCTTAATTTTTTTCAATAAAGCCATTTTATGCACATACTCCGACACGCCAATTAGCTCCTCATCTAAGGCAATAGGAAGAGGGGAGTTTTGACACATTTCTGACAATAATTCTCGTTGCCCTTGCTTAATGGGTTGTTCTATGATATGTAGTTGATAATGAGCTAGTTCTGAAATTTTTTCAAGAGCTTCTTCTGCCGAAAAAGCCCCGTTTGCATCTACTCGTAACGTAATTTTCTCTGCCGAATATTTCGCTCGAATATAGGCTAAACATTGCAGTTCTTCTTCAAAATTTATTGCTCCAATTTTGAGTTTTAGCGTATCAAAACCTGCTTCAATTTTTTCGTCAATTTGGGCTAACATACTTTCTTTTTTGCCCATCCAAATTAACCCATTAATGGCAAGTTGTCTTTGTCCTTTTGCAAAATCATTGTCAAATAAAATGCGTTTTCCACCGTTCATATAATCTAAAAGGGCGGTTTCAAAAGCAAATTTTATGGCAGGAAATTCATCAGGAATTAATTGATTAATAATGATATTTAAGTTCCAAGGGAAAACTTCTAAATCTAATTCATTGAAAAGTTCGCAAATTTCTTGCAAGTTTTTTTCAAAATCTGGCGTAGCGTCAATGCTTAATTTTTGCAAGGGAGATGCCTCGCCTAAACCAAAAACAGTTGGGTTGTTTTTATCAAAAATCTTAACAAAAAAACTGTCTTTTTCTGTCAAAACCCCACGAGAAGTGCCTGCTTCAAAGTTAAATTGCAACGTATGTTTTTGGTAGCTTGCTTGAAGGTTCATGGGGTTTGTGTAGTACTGATGTAAGGACAAATTTAATAAAAAATGATTAAAATCGTTGCTTTTGCAAAACTGATTATTAATATTTCTTCTTTTTTAGAATAAATAATTGTTAAATTTGTTATACTTATTTTTTGGTTAATCTTAAAAAAATACAAATGCTAAAATTTATTCTTTTTCCATTTTCGGTGCTTTATAGTGTTGTTTTAACGCTCAGAAATTGGTGTTATGCGTTTGGCATTTTTAAAAGGTATCAGTCGGCAATTTTTACCATAAATGTCGGCAATTTAACCGTAGGCGGAACAGGAAAAACACCGCATATCGAATATTTAATTAATTTATTATCAGCTACTTATAACACAATTGTAGTTAGCCGAGGCTATGGCAGGAAAACCACTGGCTTTGTTTTAGCCGATGAAAATGCAACGCCAAAAACGATTGGCGATGAACCGATGCAGTATTATTCAAAATTCAAAAATAAGGTGCATATTGGCGTGTCAGAAGAGCGTGTTTTGGGCGTTAAAAGTATGATTCAAAAATTTAAAAATCTTGAAATAATACTATTAGATGATGCCTTTCAGCACCAAGCCATTAAGCCACATTTGAATATTATGCTTTCTGATTATCATCGCCCTTTTTATGACGATTTTGTGCTTCCAGCAGGACGATTGCGTGAAAGTAGGGCAGGAGCAAAGCGTGCCGATGCCATTATTGTAACAAAATGCCCTGAGAATTTAGAAATTAATGAACGCTTTGATATTACCCAAAAAATTTATGAATATACGCATATAAATTTTCCTATATTTTTCTCGAAAATTGACTATGGCGAAATGGTCAATTATGGGGAATTAGGAATTAGGAATGAGGAATTAGGAAATGAAAAAATTGAATCGTTAAACTTCTCAAATGTGGTGTTGATTTCAGCAATTGCTGAACCGAAAATTTTTGAAAAATATGTGAGCGAGCATGAGCATTATAACGTAATAAATCATATAGTTTTTAAAGACCATCATACGTTTACTAGGGAAGATTTAGAAGAAATTTTCTTTAAAATGGCTAGAAAAGCCAATTTTATTTATGTAACCACCGAAAAAGATAAGGTTAAAATTGATGAATTATTAACCGAAGAAGAGCGAAAAATGTTTTATTATTTGCCCATAAAAATTGTTTTCGACCATCATAATAATTTTGATGAGTGGGTTTTAACAAAAATTAAGGCAGGAAAATAAAAAGAATAACTGTAAATTTGCAGTTTAAATAAAAATGTGGCTTCTTCCATAGCGATGGGGTTGCAACCCCATCGCTATGGAAGAGGTGTGGAGCTAGTTTGTGGAAAATATGAATCAAAAAATCAGTCTGTTACTATTACTTTTTGCCAGTTTTTTTTCTGTCAAAGCTCAAAATTCCATACTTGATGATTCTACCAAGCAAGTATATGGGTTCAAAACTACAAAGTTTTTTTTAGAAGAAGACCTTTTGAATAATCACAAAACACTTTATAGTGCCGATACGAGTATTAATACGTTTCATCTCTCTAATTTTCAGCAAAAAAGCTATTGGCAATTTCAAGATTTGGCAGGTTTTGGCACTGCCTGTAAGCCAATTTATTATACGCCCGTAGAGCAAGTTGGTACACTTTTGGGGCATTCGGTTTATACGCCTTTTGCTTTTGATGCTCGAAAAGTGCAATATTTTGATACAAAATCGCCTTTTACGAACCTTTATTATGTGCAAGGAGCAAATGGACAAAATAATATTCGGTTTACCCACGCCCGAAATATTAGCAAGCAATGGAACATGGGTTTTGATGTAAATCGAGTAAATTCGACTAAACAATTTTTTACTTCTACCTCTGCTAATTTGGTTGATAGTTGGGCTTTTATGGTATTTTCGAGCTATGAATCGACGAATAAAAAGTATCAAATTTTAGGGAATTATAACCATTTTAATCATTTCGTGATAGACCAAGGCGGGGTAAAATTAGAAGCAACTTTTAAGAATGATTATTTTTATGATAGTAATTATGAAACCAGAAGCGTGTTTTTGGAGAAAGCTCGTACACGAGAAAAATGGAATGATTTTCATGTCTATCATCAATATAAATTAGCCAATGGTTTTCAGCTTTTTCAGACGATTGATTATAAGATTTTGGCTACAAATTTTGAAGATAATAATTTTATTACTAGTACAAATAGGGCTTTTTATGGATTGTCGGACATAACTTATTATAAATACCCAACAAAAGCTCCTCATAGCGATTCTACCATTCAGCAATATACTAATTATCAACTTTTAGAAACAAAAATGGGTATTAAAGGTTTTTATAAAGGCTTTAATTATCGTTTATCTTTTGGGGGAAGAGCATATAATTTTCAACAAACAAAATGGGATACCGCTCATTGGTACACCGATTTGTCGGGAGCAAGTATTAAAACTTTTGAATTTTATAATACAATTTCCAATAAAATTAATAATAGGGATAATAGGGAGTATATTATTGGCGGTTGGGCAAGTTATTATTTCCCTGATAGTGTGCGGAAAGTATTTGTTGAGGCAGAATTTAATAAATTTGGAAAAGCGGGTTCGCATATTAATGCCGAATACTATTCTAATTTTTTAAAGTTAGGGTTTAATTTTATTGCTTCGCCACCAACATTATTGCAAAATAATTTTTATGGAAATGTTCTTTATTGGAATAGTAGTTTTAAAAATCCTATTTCTACTACTATTTCTGGTTCGTTAAATTATCAGCTTGGGAAATTTCGTTTGCAGCCAAGTGCTTCTTATTCCTTGGTAAAAAATTATATTTATTTTAATGAAAAATTTAAACCTATTCAAGATACAACCGAAACTAATACTTTTTTAAAACTAGGTAATAGTATTTTGCATCTAGGCTTAGGAATAGAATTTAGAAATAAAAGATTTTCAATTTTTAATCGAGTAGATTATGCCACTACTTCAAGTGAATTTATCAGAATGCCAACCTTATCGGTAAATACCCGTATTGCGTATGAATTTATTTATTCAAAAGTGCTTCATGTAAATACTGGCGTAGAGGTTTATTATAAGTCGGCGTATAAAGCAGATGCTTATATGCCTTTAACGCAACAATTTTATTTGCAAAATTCCCAAAATGTTTGGGGGGCAGTAGTGGCAGATGTTTTTGCAGATTTTAAAATTCGCAGGGTAAGAATTTTCTTAAAAATGTCGAATATTAATCAAGGTTTTAACCGCAATATTTATAGTGCCGCTCGCAGTAGTGGGCATAATGATGGCTATTTTACCACGCCCAATTATTTGGGTTTACGCCGTGGTTTTACGTTGGGCATAAATTGGCCTTTGTTTGATTAAATATTTGTCAGCTTGAAAATCTGACTTACTTTTTCCAAGACAATTTATTCATATTTTGCCCAATTTTTATGCCTTCTGCCAAACCTACTTCGTTATCGCTTCGGTTATGAATGCCGCCCAAAAATCGTGAATAGGCAATCTCATTGGCAGCTTCTGAAAACGAAGAAAACGAACGATTTTTAAATGAAATCCCTGTTAAAGGGTCAGTACTTTTTCCTTCATGCGAGTTGTCTATGAAGCTAAAATTTGTGCCATAAAGTTCCGTTAAAACAGTAGCCATAGCCCCAGCTTGCACCGAATGCCCTGAATAAAAGGCAGGAAAAGGAGGTTCTGGCCAAAATTGCGTGTAAGAAGGGTCGATAAGTCTTCTGATAAAAGCCGTTGGGCGTTCTAGCACATATTTGTATTTGGCTTTCCAACAATTTATAAACGCATCGGCAATGCCCATGCCTACCAACGCAAAGGTTTGTGTGGCTTTTATTAAATTCGGTTTAGCTGTTTTTACGGCAATATTTGCCAAGCTATACGAATGCCCAGGAGGCGTAAATGTTTGGCTTGGGTCATCGCCCCACCATAACGCTATTTCTTTTTCTGCCTGTGTTAAGGTTTTATTTTTGGCATAAACTTCAAGCATTTGAGCATAATATTGCGAGGTAGGACTAGTAGAATAAGTAAGAGGTGCAGGAATAGTTAAACTAGAATCGGCAACTAAAAAAGTACGATTTTTGCCCCAATAAGGGTGCAAAGGCAAGTTACTTGTTGATTGACTAAATAGTGGTGGAGTCCAATTCCAGATAGCTTTTGGGAGTGCATAATTGGGCGAAAAATTATTTCGGTAGCCTTGATAACCGCCATCAGTTTTTGACCATTCAAAAATTGCTTTTGCCACTCGTTGCCCATAAGCCGTTGAACTATCTATCACAACTTGCTTTTCGGTTAATAAAACTTCATTTTTAATAACTTTTTCTAGGGAATCTATGCTTGCTTTATTGGCATCAGATGTTTGTTCATAAATGTTTTTTAGTAGATAGGCTTGCCCTGCATTTAGGCTAATTACCCAATTATAAGTGGTCGTTCCAACAGGTTTTGGCAAGGAGTTCAAGCCATTTAATTGCCCCGCTAATGATTTATAATCGGCATAGCCATTTACTACACTTTCGTACATGGTAAGCCCCAAATACCCAAAACCACGAGAGGCATAAGTGGGGGTATTGCCAGGTGTTTTTTGAGCAATTTTCAAGGTCATTGCTGCCCACCGTGTAGCAACATCGGCACTTGTTTCGGGAGCTATTGGCGTGGGCGTTTCATCATTTTTTTTATTACAATTGATGAGTAATAAAATAGTTAGCAACAATACTATTGCTTGACGAGGAAACACGGAATCTTTAATTTTTTGCATGGATATTTTTTTTAAAATAACTCAATTTTTATGCCATTTGGTATTAAAGTTTTATTAAATACAAAAAAACGTGTAGCAATTTTATTACTACACGCTCAATAAAGAAAATAAATCACATTTTTTTATTGATTAATATATTGATAATCAATAAGTTATGCAATAAATTATTTTTGATTTTTTAATTCTTCTTCCAAATTTTTGCTTAATGCTCGGCAAGTATTTTCTATTAAATCTGCCATTTTTTGGTCGCCTGTGGCGGTTAATAATGTATCCGCAATACCACTAATTACTTCGATATAAAAACGTTTCATATCAGGTACTTCCATATCTTTTGTCCAAAGGTCAAGTTTTAAAGTGCCTTTGTGGTAATGGTCCCAAACGCCAATGGCAATCGCTTTTGTGTCATTAATTCCCTCATTTGGATTTTCGGAAGCGTCCCAAATAATTCTTTCTGGCACGCTGTTATTGTCTAATTCTACGGTAAAATGTATTTCTGATTTTCTCATTATTTTTTAGCTAACAGCTAATAGCTATCAGCTACCAGCTATTTTTATTAATACAAAAATTATTTTTCTAGAAAGCAAAGCTACAAAATAGTTCTTGAAAAATGTAAAAAAACTACCCATGGCATGACTTAAAGGGGAACGTCTAATTTCAAATAATGAATAAAAATAGTTCTTATGATTGCCCAAAAACACGTTTTAAAATATCACTTACCCTAGCCGCAGGATTTTCTCTAATTTTTGCTTCTTCGTTGGCTACCAATAAAAACAAACCATCTACGGCTTTTTGAGTAGCATATTGTGTTAAATCAGGATTTACTTTTTGCGTAAATGGTACTTGATTATATACATTTGCAATATCTGTATAATATTTTGTTGCCTGCGTTTTTGCCAATGATTGCGTCATTACAGGAGCAAATTCATTTAATAATGCCTGCGAAGTGGTGCGTTTTAGGTATTGTGTTGCCGCATCTTTGTCGCCTTTCAAAATGCTTAACGCATCAGTAATAGTCATGCTCGTAATGGCAGTAATAAATATTGGAGCAGCTTTTTTGGCGGCATCTTCTGCCCCTCTATTAAGCGTCAAAACAAATTTATCTACTTGGTTGCCTAAGCCAATGCTACGAAGCGTATTTTCTACACGCACTACATCTGGCGGAAATGGAATTTTAATTAATGGATTTGAAAAATAACCATCTACTTGCGAGGCACTCGACGAACCATTATTTATTCCAACTCTAAGAGCTTCTTTTAAGCCCGATACAATATCAGCATTTGATAAAATACCCGTGCCACCAACACCGTTCAGAACACCATTCTGAATGCTGGTTAATTGTTGTTGCGTACAAGAAGAATTAAAAATTAACGTACTGATAATGAGCAAACTAAGTGTTATTTTTTTCATTTTTTTTATCCCCATAGGTTAGTAATTAATACCTTGATGGGGCGTTTCAAGGCATCAGAATTAAAATAAAATATAAAAAGATTGTTCGCACTACTAACGTTTTAGAAGCAAAAATTGTATTTTTGTAACTAAATACTAAGAAACTTTTTCTGTTTAACACAAAGGTATTTAACAAAATTACAAAAAAACATTATTATTCAAGCCATGAAAATAATTTATGCCGAAGTTGTAACCATTGGCGATGAAATTTTATACGGTCAAATTACCGATACAAATACCCAATGGATTAGTACAGAATTAGATAAAATTGGTATTAAAACCATCAGAAAATCATCAGTTGGCGACCAAGAAGTACGCATTCTAGAAGTTTTTGAGGAAGCCTCCGCACGAGCAGATATAATATTATTGACAGGCGGTTTAGGGCCAACAAAAGACGATATTACTAAAAAAACGTTGTGCAAATATTTTAACGATGAATTAGTAATGAATGAAGATGCCTTGGCATTTGTTACTGATTTTTTCGTAAAAAGAGGGCGAGAAATGACGGAACTCAACCGCCAACAAGCCATGATTCCTAGTAAATGTACTTATTTGGCTAATAAAACAGGCACAGCACCAGGAATGTGGTTTGAATACAATAAAAATCCGAACCGCCCAGTTATTTTTATTTCGATGCCAGGTGTGCCGCATGAAATGAAATATTTGATGACCAACGAGGTAATTCCTAAATTAAAAGCCTTTTTTGAAACGCCAACAATTTACCACAAAATGATTCGTACAATTGGCGTTGGCGAATCGTTTTTGGCAGAAAAAATTGAACATTGGGAAGATAATTTGCCCGAACATATAAAATTAGCTTATCTGCCAAGTTTCGGACAAGTAAGGTTACGCCTAACAGCAGTTGGAAATGATTCAAAAATCTTGGAAAAAGAAGTTCAGCAAGAAATTGATAACGTTTTGCCTTTAATTCAAGATGCCGTTTTTGGTTATGATAACGATGATTTAGAAGTTGCGGTAGGAAAATTATTAAAAGAAAAAGGCAAAACTGTTGCCACTGCCGAAAGTTGCACAGGCGGAAACATTGCCCACATGATTACCAAAATAGCGGGAAGTTCAGCCTATTTTATGGGTGGTGTGGTAAGTTATGATAACTCGGCAAAAATAAATGTATTAGGTGTAAAAGCTGAAACATTGGCAAGTTTTGGAGCAGTAAGCAAAGAAACCGCTATTGAAATGGCAGAGGGAGCAA